>JAVQJZ010134734.1:0-13633 GCA_036025355.1 Leiopotherapon unicolor | reverse complement strand
AGCTAGCAGTCAGTGAGGATTTAGAGAGGAATTCACACAAACTACTGCAATTCAATACAGTGGTGGGGTTTTCAGTTTAAAACATTACATTGTGGCATTGTTGTCCGTACATCAACTCTCATTTTTCTGTACAGGAAGTGTATATTTTGTTGTTTGAAATCACAACTGAAACAAGTAAAGGATTGAGGTAAAACCAAAGTGGAACGCCTTTAACCAGCAACAACATTGTGAAGTTACCAGACAGTAACTATTTATATACAATAAAAAACATTTTTACTGAGCAAACAGTGGGATACGTTGAATGACAAAAGCCCCAGCATCAGCCTTAAATTACCAGAAGATAACGTACCACAGAGAAGTTCACCACAGTGGTCTTTCACTCCTGCTGCTAAATAATCACCAGCGATGGCGGGATGACGTTAGTTGTGAAAGCTAAAGCTGGTGCACATGTCAGCAGCTCTGCAGGCTTTAACATACCGCATGAGACTCGTACATTTCGGGGGGTTTCTACGTGTGTGAAAACTATTGTGAAAAGGAGTCAAAAAACCCTCCACTCGCTGGGAAATTGAAAACATGAGGGCGTTCTCGCCGAGGAAGGGACGAGGAGGCTTTGATTTCTCCAAGTGTTGACAGAGCAAGGACACCTTATCCAAAACCTCCCTCCCCATGGCTTCTTGAGCAGCTCCCAGTACAACAAAGACTTCAAAAGAGCTGCAGGTCATTCAGTTTAATGGCGGTACTATGAGAAACATTCACTGATAGTAAGCTGTAATGTAATTGGAATTCTGGCCCAGAAGAAAAGGGCGATGGCTCGAATGTAAATTACGACCAAAATCTCCATTTACTGTTGCAATTATAGGCAAAAATCAGATCCAGGAGTCACACTATAACTATCAAACAGGCTTTATTTGAACATCAGGGTTGTGCAAAACCACTCTTCTGTACATCCAAAGCAAATAAGTCTTTTTGTGGCCTGCTGGTCAGGGACTGATTTGAGGCAGCAAAGGCTACAGATGGGAAGTTGAAAATCACACACAGTGAGAATGGCTCTCGACCATGAGAATAAGGATAAAGCCGGGTTTTCATATCAGACTAATAAGAGTCATATGGAGAGAAAAAGGCATCAGCAGTCCACACTGGGGATTGATGTGGAGAGTAGAGTGAGAGATCATGGCAGCACAGTGTTTTTCTTGCGCTGTTGCGAAAACAGACACCCGGGCTCGCTGCAAGTAGCAGCCGGTCCATAATGCGTGGTTTTAGAAGCAAATGAGCAATATAACCGCTAGTGACTTTGAACGCTGACACCGCGTATCCGCATGAAACCAGAACAATCTGCGCCGTGTGATTCACATCTCCTTTGTCAATACAGACGGCAAAGACGCTGTTTAAAATCAATCATGTTCTGATTGCGATGGCATTTCACTTGAGGAAGTCATTCTTATATGTGTTTTTATAAACTTGCAATCCTGTGGAAAACAAAGGAGGGTTCATTATAAAGGGCATACAGATGATTGGAGCCTCCATCGTATCACTTTTCACCGGGAACAGCTTGCCGAAGGGCCCAGCAGGCTTCAAGCAAAACCCTAATTTCCTTGCAAATCCCATACAACAATATTAGTTTTAAACCAGCAAAGCATTTCACTTTATCTCAAGAGAGCAATGGTGGCCAAAACTATAGGAAATAGAGTCACAGGAAGGATTTAACACTTGTGCCAAAAGACTGGGGGAGCTGTATGAATTTAAATCTGTCCATACTACAGGCTCAGAAAACCTGAGAGGTTACAGAGTGTTTTTCTTTAATTAAATAGTGTGTTTTAAATTGTCAAGTGCCACTATTTTCCACAACTAAATATTCTGGGTGATAACTACACTATTTTTTTAAGTTGTAATGGCAAAAAAATGACTTGAACTTGAAAAAGCCATTCAGTTACAGACCATTCACATGAACTTTATTCATATATATTTGCTGATAGAGCAACCAAAGTTCCCCTCACGGATCATTAAAGCTTCATTTTAGCTTGAGATTAACTTTAGTTTTGCTTCCAGCGAGCTCAGCACTGAGTGGGGGGAAAACCCCAACAAGCAACTCTGTGCGGTGCATCGTCAGCCTGTATTTCTCTAAGAAGGATATCTGTTGCATCACTCACACATTTTTTAGGGATGACTGATGTTTTCAAAGGAATACAAAAGGGCCAAGACAAAAGCGAGGGCTAATTGCTGCGTGGGATGACAATAATAGCTTTAGTAACTTCCCTCACTCTGAGGCAGAGGGGAGGCTGGGATAAATGGGGCCCCAAAAATGGACCTAAGCAGGCTTTTAGCTGCCAGGAACCTGTTTGACCCTGTAAGCTCTTAAAAAATACAAGCACGCATGCAGGCACACATGCATTCTTACCCACAATAAAAAGTGAAACGTAGATCCCACTGTGCATGCTTGCAAGCTAACAAACTACCGTAAACACTGGGTGTGTTGAGAATATGTCCTTTTTGATAAATTCAAGGCCGCAGACGCAGGCGGTGGGTTCGGGAACGTGACTTAACCAAGCCAAAGCCAGCTCCTGCCGCTGCTACACGTTGCTGTGTGGAAGTCTCAGACTATGATTGATCATAATTCTCTAACCTGGCTTATTGGAGGGCTGATGTAACTTCCCTTTTCACTCTCGGTGATCACATTCACAGTTGACCTTTCCTTGCCAGGAGATCATTTCCAGAGGAATGGCGTTTTTCTTACCTCACCGAAATCCAAACATGAAGAGTTTACATGATTTGCAGCCAAAAGGGCGAAAAGGCAAGCGGACAGACAGCTGATGTGGCGAATCAGAGATCCGCGTGGTGATTCACACACCTGCTTTGTCCAATAAGGAGACGAACAAATGAGAGCCATCCAGAGGATCCTGGATCGCGTTTAGCCTGAGGGGGCCAGAAAATGACTCAACAGCGAGTTTTTGACGCCGAGTAAATCAAAGAGGACAAAGACTGTGCACCGTGGACCGCATGGAGCAGGTGCTTTAAAGATTTATTTCAGTAAATCTTCTCTGTTTATCAAGATTTTCATCCCAAAACCAAACAAATTAGCAGCTGATTCTGACAGTCGCATACACACATAAATACACATGATGATATACGCTCTACAGTGACTGCCAAACTAGGCTTTTCCTGCTGTGTCCTGTGAAGAAGGCCTATCAAACCAAGTCAGCCAAACAACATTACAAGTAAAAACATACGATACTAAGACACATTGACATATCATGACCTTGTGAAGTTTTTATGGCACATGTAGTAGTAAACTATTACCTATTTAGACATCCAGCAGACACGGAGCACCCGCAGCATTCAATTGGAGTCATCTTTCAGGCAACATGACAAACCTTCAAGTCCAACATTCACTTCGCTTTGTCTAGTCTTTTACTGTGTCTTTCTGTTTTTTTTCTGTTCTTTTCACCTTTTCACATTACATACATCATTTTCTTTGTTGTAAATAAATATAAGATACCAACGCATCAGTGCAGCTTTGAGGTAAATGTGACTTTATGGAAGAAGAAGGCAAGCAAAAACTGAAAAATGAACAATGTAAATAATCAATGAAAGTATAATCTTTGATGCACAAAAGGAAGCCCCAAAACAAAAAATCAAACACAAGACTGATTCTTATGACAAAGTCACTTGTCTTTTTCTATGTCAACTAACAGGGCTTTGGATCTCTAAGGCGACCACTTAATGTAACTTATTATTGTTCTAATTCATTCATTATGTGTGACGTTAACTGTATTTAGACATGGTTCATGTCAGATATAATTCCACTGAGAACCACTTCAATAAAATTCTTAATTATGATCTGCAATTCAAACGCTGATTGTATGTGAATATACCTACAATTAATGGGGTGAACAGTTGAACTATTGGACCTTAAGATAAAAAAGATCATATTTGGGAAAGAAAAAAATATTTGTGTGTTTTCAGTGCTTATTCAGTGTGCTTACTGTACTCTGCAGCAGCGTTAAGGCTGGACGGGTGTCTGGACACTATCGGCCGACGGCAGCTGTGTTTGTTTGGTGAATCACAAACAGGGCGTGTTGTGAATGTGACTCTCTTGGCCTTAACGCTCTAACATCTTCATCCAAACGATGATTGTCACTTCAAGAATTTTCTTGTGATCTCAGAACCTGTTTGCTGGATAAAAGAGGACGTGCGGGTGATGTGGCTAAATTTTCCCCTTTTTTTATGGCAGGTGGTTGATCTCAGGAGTATTCGACTGAGAGGAGATTCTCTTTGAACACATGTTGGTGGGCGTTGGTGTCCAGCAGTGTTTTGGAACAGCGCAATATGATGTAGTAATACTGAATAAAAAGGAAAATGAGGTCTGATGACTCTGGCCCATGGACATGTTGTCTGAAGCTAATATGAAAGAGAGCTGAAAGCTGTCGGTGACGAGCTGTAATGCTGAGAAAGGCGACAGCTCTCAGCGGGTGATGTTGGCAAGAACGGTTCAGATCACATTCGGATCACTCAATCATTCAGATGCAAGAGTGTTTAATTAAATTATGGAATTGAAATTTTAATTGCTTTATTAAAAACAGATGTAAACATGCTCTCTGCTAACATCTGTACTGGCATTAAAAATGTAAAACACAGCAACAGAGGAGATGTCACGGGACGTCGCTGCTGTGTGTATATATGATGGATGAATTCAGTGTGAGTGGGATTGAGGTGAAAGAGGTCAGCAAGTGTTATGAATGTATTGGCAATTAGCAATGATTTCTTCCTAATGGCCAGAGATGGGTGCACATGCGTTAAAAGCCAAAACGTTATTAACTATAGCCACTTGTGTGACCTGGACAATATGAGTGACCTGATAGAAGAGCCTGACACCCAGTAGTCATGCTTTGTTGTTGTATTTTTTTTATATTGCACATATCATGTACAAAGTCAACATAAGGTAGAATTAGTGTTTCATTGCCTGTGCCAGGAGCCTCTTCAGTAATCGACTGGAGCAATTTTTCATCCTCCGGTGGCCGCAGGGCTGTTGTTCTTTTTAGGCCTGCCCAGATTCTTGTTTCTTTACAACTGCAGCTAGAAAGCAAAGAGACTTTAAAGTTGCTATGTTTCCATCTAGCACTGATTATCAGTTGCATTGTGACTGTGCTTGCTATCTCTCTTGTTTTTCTATTAAACATCCCGCTCTATATGACAAATGTGCCAGCACTTGATATCTGCTAAGTGATGCACGATAAAGATTCAATTATTAAATAATGTCTCTGCCGGCCAGAAAGAATACATTGCATTATGAATCAATAAAAGCTATGAGGAAAGCTTAATTTAAAGTGGGAATAGGCAACCTTACTCCCTCTAGTGTTTCCTAGTTATACTATTGTCAGCATTATTGCCATTGCCACAAACGCAATTCAGCTCTGTTCACATTTTATTTCAGACTCACAAGCAGGTCCATGGCAAAACAAAAGAAAAAAGAAGAAACAGAAAATAAATAAGACATATAAGATAAAAGACAAAGACAACCAAATTGCTCTCTGTTTTCCTTAGAGCCTAGCAACTACCAACAACACAGCACACACAGCATTTGCTTCCAAATCTCTCTTAAAAAATGATCAGCACCACTTTGAAAATAAGAGAGAAGATAAAAGCATGTTTACTGAAGAGGTAAAGCAAAATAGACATAATTTTAGATTGAATAATAACGTTGCTTTAATATTGCTTCGTAACCAGGCCTACAGCGGGGATCGGCGCCTGGGTGGAGGGAGGAGTAGAAGAAAAAGTGTGACTTTTGTCATTCATTTAGTCCATAACGGACACATGAAAGCAGAACGAAATTCTTTATTATGCGTTGAGAAATGCGAACCGGGTTGGTATGTCATTTTATGTTTTTACTAAATGGAAGAATCTGCACAGCGGAGACAGTGATAACTTATTCTCTGCAGAAAAAATCAAGAGAGTCGTAAGTCAAACCTGAGCACACAGACACTTGATATTTTCAGATTCACCATGGCTCATGCTTTGAGGACATCATTTTATCATTGTATTGAATGTCCATTTCAAATAAACATCTATAAATCTGCTTTGAAATCAAACAAAAGAGACACTCTTAAGACATCCAGAACCATCACAGTAACCTGGTGACGGTTGTCTGCACAATAATGGCTGCGCTGCAAATATGTAGTACCGATTTGTAATTCAAAAAATCAATAAAAAAACTATAGCATTTACCATAATTTGATTGTACTTGGTAATTGGATGGTTCATGTACCTATCAATTCTCTGGGTGATTGCACCTGACAGAATTGCATAGGGAAAGCAGAGGCTTGTAGGGAACAAACATAAACGCTAAAAGTTTTCAGCCCATTCACAGCCCTTCCCTAGATACAGCTCTGTCATCCATGCATTAAACTGGGAACTTTTAGCGGTCATAATAACCAACATCTTCCTGCAGGTGCTCCAGCTCCCAGGTGCAGTTCAGCCCCATTTCGACTCTCATGCAGGCAAAGCAAAAGGAATCAAACACTGATGGGTGTGTGACACGTTTGGTGAAGGACAAAACCAGGCACTCGCTGGTCTTCATTAGGACTGAGGTCATTGTTTCTGGCTTGCAGTCAGGGAGGCAGGCAACCTTGTCTTTTCTGGGCAGAGGACTGTAGGTGGATGATTCGAAGCAGATAGGACTTTGCCTGTGGGCAGGGTGTGAGAGAGGATGCAAGAAAACAACAGAAACAGCTGTGTTGAGGATTTCCTCTCTCAGGCCTCACATTTGTCCCCGTGTTTTCCTGCCAAAATATGTTAATACCTCAGTCATGATGTTATAAAGTTATAGAAGTCCGAGTCTGACTGGGTAGTTTGTCCAATCAGGTAGAGGTTATTGGCTGTAAAAATGACCAAAAGTGTATCCACTCCAAACTTGGCACTGTAATTTAATGGCTTTCACAGAGCCCAGATATTGTTTTCCACATTTTTTCATGTTTATTGTTTGACTTCTGAGGTGTTTATGGATGACACGAGTTGTATAAATCATGAAAATGCCTGTCAGATGAAAAACTGAAGTCACTGTCTGTCTGATATTGTTGAAGTTTCCATCAGCAAACAAACCCGCAGTCCCAACAAACGCAACATTTATGGCTCGATGCCATTTATCCATCTATTGAACATTTTATTACTGTGCTACACCAGTTATGTTGAGGTTTGTAATGTGAGATATCCAAGATCTTTTTGCACTAATGAGTACTTTGGCTCAGAGCGACTGCCCTTCTATTGGATTTGGCAAAAAGCAAATGGGTACAGTGACGGACTGACTGTGACTGAGAGCTTAAATCCATGCAGGCCATTTTCAGCATGTCCTTCTGGTTGGTTCACTGGATTCACACCACAACATCTCTCCTGCTGTATTTCCCATTTTTTGACTTGAAGAAAAAATAGATAAATTAATATTATATATCGTTGAGATAACATGGACTTTTAGTCACAGGGCATCTTTTTAGAAGCACAGTACCTCACTTGCTGTACAGTAAATATAACGTCATTATGACGCAGTGCACAAGTGTGTATATTATCAATGGACATGAAGTTAAAGAGGTACAACCTTTCTGCCAGAATAAGCAATAGCTTGACAGTTTCTATTAACAGACATCAGTCATTTCTGAATTTGTGTCCAGAATTAAAATTGAGGCATACTCACATAATAGCGAACGTGTCTTTTTAATACGATTGCTGGTGGAGAGCTTGAGAGTCACGTTGATGTAGACTGATTGTAGCTTTCTTTCTTCAGACTGAGGACAAATGCTGCAGTGGGTGATTAAATCCAGGCCCTTTGCTTGGACGCTTCTGGGGCGGATTTTCCGAGAGCAAGGGACTTGGCGCCGGGGATCCTGTGTATTTTCCACCCTGATCTCTGCTTGGCAGAGGCCTAAATAATAAAGCTCTTTTTACTGAGCTGCCCGGGGTTCCCTGTGTACAAACACAAGCCCTGCCCGACCCCCCCAAAATCAGGCCTCTGCTGTTTTAATACGACCTGCCGCCATGGGGGTTTACCTCACACCCCGCTAAGCTCCCGTCTTGCAGTTGTCTGAAAGTCAACCCCCACTATGCCACAGGCTCATATACACACTGGGGTTAAGCCAGTTTGGTCTTGAGGTAATTTTACTGGGACCAAAGTGTACAATGCAAGGCTTGATTAGTGCACCCAAGAAGCCGCTAACAACTGACATATAAACTGAATCTTGAGAAAAGAAAAGAAGCTCCTGGAAAAAGAAGTGAAGGTAATTTAGGGAGTTTACACTATAGTGCACACTGTACTCATACCTATACTGCTCCACCAGTTCATATTCCACATATGTTTTTGTGTTTCGACTGTTATTTTTAATTGCATCATGGAGTGCAGCAGGGTGTGAGTCCAGTACGATCACGGAAATGTGGCAAGCGGTGATGAAACGTCCATTCATGCGGCCACGCATGGATGTGTGTTTATTTAACTACTGTGCAGGTTAATCTGGGTCCTCAGACCCTGGTGCTGTGTGTTAGTGCCAAGGCTCACAAACCTCCTGCACTCTGATCCGCCTGCCAGCTTTGAAACCTGACGCGGCCAGAGAAAGCTCCTCTGAAAAACTGTGGCCCAGGCCTATCCTGCTCTCTGAAGAAAAATGAAAAGGTAAATTGAGGTAAATAAAGGTAAAAAGTGCTTTTTTGTGTGTATGAAATCAATTGCACGAATATCTTACTTGTCAAGAAGTGTGTGCAGCACCTTAGGAAAATGTTCCAAACGTTCTACTGTACTGTTGGTCATTACTATGTGTCACTGACAGAATTTGGTAGCACCTTTACCTCCACATGCCCATAAACATAAATTTAATGGTGATTCAGTCTCTAAGCAGCTGCGTAGGCAGAGGGGTGCGCTCTGGAAGCCAAAACAGTAGCAGTGTCGGCAGTCGAGGAAAAATTAAGTGAGTTTTCCATTTTTACCAGTTGAGCCATTTTTCCCATGAACAATAAAATGAAAACAACACATAAGCCTCAGGGAACACTGGAAGAAATTAGTCCCCAACTGCAGTAGCTAATCAACACAGCCACAACACACACCGCGACGCCCTTTCTGTGTGACCGAACTGAAGGCAAATGTGAGCGTGGCACCCAAAGTTTTTCTGCTGTAATCATGGTAAACCACATGAAACTCTCCATGACTGAAAGTTATTTAAATTTTGACATAATTAAAGAGGAGGGATGTTTAATGAGATTGTTTGAGTGTTGCTGCTTCTGCTGAAAAAAAAAAAACTGATTTATTGAATGTCATAGTTTTGATGAGAACAGTCTGTTTAAAACCTAAATCATATTTGTGAGGCTGAGATGTAATAAATAACACTTCTGATGTTCACACCAGCAGAAGAGATATGGCTTCTTCCTCCTCACAACTCAAGCGTTGTGTTTTTTTTTCACTCGCTGCCCCACCTGTAAGCTTCTGCATGCTCCAGTCATTAACAAATACCAAGAACGCCACACAGACGTGTGTGTTTTTGTATGTTCAGAATAGAAAAACCAAACATAAATTTTCAATGTTTGGTATTTCAAGCATTCATTATCTAACGACTGGAGGAGGCCACACACAGACACACACACACATGCAAAAGGGAAAAAAAAACGAGTGAGTGTAGTAAGAAAAGGAGAGCGGTCTTTATCTCTGTGGAGCGAGGAAGAAGAAAACATTGGTACCAAGCACAGCTCCTCTGGCGCGGTGCCAGTGTCGAATATGAAGAATCAGTTTACAGTTTGACTTCACAGCAGCGCCTCCCTTTCTCTGCAGTCCATCTGTGAGTGAGTTATGCCTCTCCAGAATGTGCATGGATGAGGTGCTCCTTCTGCAGCCTCTCCAGAATACACCGAGCGGCCATCTGCGTATGACAAAGTCTTCACCACACTTACTTGTGTTTCACTCTCGGCCGTGGTGCTACTTTCATCTCGTCCCTTTGAAGTGTTCTGCCTTTGCTGGCGTTTTTGACATCCCCCTTGTCGGCTAGACCTTTTCATTTTTTTTTGTTTTGTTTTGGGTTTTTAAAATATTTTTAGCGCCCCTGTTTCTGCTTTTCTCATCTCTATAAAATGCTGTAAAGTTTTATCTATCGCTCTGTTTCCCGCTCGTGCGCCTGTGCTCGGGTGCACGCAGCTCCCCCCTCCACGGCTATGTGTTGGACGTGGCCAGCGCCATCAATCTCTGCTGCTGTTTGAACAGTCAACACAAACAGGAGGCAGCGAGTCACGCCGAGCTCGCGTCATCCCCCTCTCTCCAATTCATGCTTTATGAGTCTGATGGCTATCGGCACTCCTGAGCTTACTTGCGCTGTTATTGGGAGATTGAAGGTTTATTTCTAGTTTCCAACTAGTTTCGAGAAGGCCTGTAATCTAGTCCCTAGACCTCATTGGACATAAACAGCCTACAACTGATTGCACAATGCTCTTTTCCTTCCCACCTCTTTAGACAAACTAAATATAGTGTTTGTAATTTTAGGTTTTTAATGTTGAGGTTTCGGGTTTGCGGGTGCAAGATGGATCAAGGCGTGGATAGTTGATCATATCTGTGAAGTGCCAGCAGGCAGATAGGATCAGCCACCCTCAGGGCAGTGATGTTACCATCATGCAACAGGGCTGCAGAATAAATCATCATGCTGCGGATGCTTATGGAGGAGTATTCAGTATTTCTGCTCACGGGCTGCGTGCCATGAGAGTGAAGGACGCCGTCACCCGCTCTGTGGTAATGCTGGTAATACTGGTAGCCTGTGACATCACCACCCCTGCAAAGCTGCATGTACCCATGTCTACAAGCAGGTGATGTGATGATATATACCGCTAGATGGTATTGTGAAATTCCATGATATTTATACAGTTTGCCATGCTTTAAAAGAATAGTTTGACATTTTGGGAAAAACCCCTTGTCAGTTTCTTTCCAAGACTTTAGAGAGATGGTTGACACCACTTCCATGTCTGTGTTTAAGAAGAAGTAGGTAACTTATTTAAAAATACTTGTAGTCATATTTGACACAACTATATCCTGACAGTTGTACTTAAGACCGAAAATCTGAAAAAAATCAGGCTCCTCTGGCTCCACATGCTGCCTCTAAGGTTGACAAGAATTCACAGTGCCCGAATCAGAGCAACCAATCAGAACAGAGCATCTGATGGAGCTTCAATCTCTGTTCCTGCTACGCTCGTGACCTAACTCAGAGAGAACGTAACGTTGAAGAAATGAAGAAAGGCAAGGTAATGCATTAGACTATGTGACTTAGGAGGCGAGCTGGTGCACACCATAGAGAGCAGGGAGCAGCAACCATACTCCTGGAATGTATATTCTGATTTTCAAAATAAGATCACTTTCAGTCAGTAATAGGAGATTCTCCTAATAATTAGGAAATTTTCCTAATCTTACCAACTGTCGCTTTGAGTATGTAGCTTCAGCCTGGAGATAATTAGCTTATCTTATCTTAGCTTATCACAGCTTATCTTAGAATAAAGACTAGAGGGGACCAATTCAAAAATCAGTATCTCTAAAGCTCACTAATTAATCCATACACAAACAGAAATGTGAAAATGACAGTTTGTGGTTTTGACTTCCCGAGACTGTCAGGTTTCCAGGCAACCAGCAGAGATGTTGTGCAGACCGATTAGCCATGTTCACCAAGAAAAAGTAGCCCCCCTCCCTTAAACCACAAATTGCCATTTTTACGTTTCTGCTTGGGCACAGACTAAACAATTGTGTTAATTAGTGAGCTTTAGAGGCGTTGGTTGACAGATTTTGTAACAATTTCTGGGCCTTTTGCGAGGCTAATCTGATTGTCTCCTAAGTTTTCATACAGACATCAGTGTGGTATTAAATTTCAACTCCAGCTCTCAGTGAGAAAGCAGATAAGCATATTTCACCAAATGGGGATCTTCTTTTTAGTCAAGTGAAGCTTATTTGTAAGCCTAGAATGAAACTATATCCACTGTATTAGACCATTTTGGGCAATGTTGCAAATGAATGAGAGTGACTTCATGGCAGTATTGGATTTCTGAATCAGTGTGATGAATCAACCAAGTGGTTATTTTAGCTATAAATAGTTTTTGCAAGTACTGCAGAATAAAAATGTCGCCCATGTTGCCCAATCCTAACAATGTCACACACGTTAGCAAGAGATGGTGATGTGTGATTTTGCCTTTTTAATACCAAGGCAAATATCATCGCCTCTTCATCTTTTTTAATCCACCTCCCAACATGCAACCTGCACTAAGAGACACACTTCCAACGCAGAAAAACAACAAAGAAGCAGAAGGCCTCGGTGAGAACCAAGTGACCTAACTCTGTGCATGTACAGTAAGTTCTTCCGTGCTGCTCTGAAATGCCATATGCAAACAAGAGGCCTCATTCAAACATCCATCTCCTCATGTGGGCGTGCAGGCCGTCAGTGAGCCTGAGGTCACACCCCGCTCGTCCTCGTCCTTCAGTGACCTTCCTGTCGACAGTTCATATATTCCACACTAATAAAGGTCGTAAAAAGAAGGAAACTCTGAAGGAAGCCGTGTGGAATACTGTATAAATAGTGTTGACACAACAAATGACTAAAAGGGGCAGCTTTGCCTGGGTATGATCTCAGCCTCGTAGCTGCTCGATAAAACCAAACACAAATCTCTTCTTGCGTTCCTTTACATTCTTCTCATCCTACATCTCTTCGTAAATTAAGTGCTGAAATAATAAAAGTAGCATTTGATGGCCATTTGATTGATGGCTGGCAGCCGCTGCAAAACAAATGTGTTAAAATGAAGTGCGTTAGATAAGAGAGTGATGTTTTTATGCCATCCTCTCAGCTGGATTTTGCATTACTGGATAGTATTTCCACAGCTCTATGTGATAATGAACCTGTAGTACCAGGAAAAACCCATGACAGAAACTTTAACAACCAATCTATGCCAAGGATCAGTCATTAGCTAACTAGAGAACAATGAGATCATCAGAGAATCAGTCAAATGGGAGCTGCTCTCTCAGTACTGGCCTAAAGTCAGGATGATCTCATAACAGAGCTGCTCGGAGGCAACTTTATCTCTATTTGTGAGAAGTTTAACGTAGCCATTTATTCTGACCAACACTTTTGGTCAGCAGATCTTGGCTGGATTCGAGATACTCCGAAGCCTAACGTTGATTAAGTCACAGTATAAACAATGAATGGGACACTGAGAACACCAATTCCGTAACAATGTACTATAATTATGTTTTTTTTTCCCTTTCACTTGATTCCTTCTGGGCCTGCCCGGTCGTTGGGGGAGCTGGCGCAGTTTGTACGTAACAATGCTACCACCATGAGGCCGAGAGAGGTAAACGCAGCCTTTATGTTTTGAGTAAGTGAGGAAAAACTACCACCACAAAAGCCAGAAGCAGGAAAAAACTAAAGCACAGGAGGCATCAGGCACAATTCAGTGTCAGCTAATTACTTAAATGAAACCATCTGAGATTATTACAAATTTGGTATCAAGTCATAGATCTCTAAAACCCGTGTCAAGCCCCCCCTTAAATAGACACTGTGTTTCTGAGGGGATTTTATTTTGTATTTTATGCTCATCAAGTCTTAATTTAACTTGATCTTGTACCTTTCCATTATCAGAGCTGCCTGTCCTGGTT
>JAVQJZ010134732.1:0-10660 GCA_036025355.1 Leiopotherapon unicolor | reverse complement strand
TTTTCTGCAGCCACAGGTATCTAAATTTGGACTCAGGAACATAAAAATAGGACTTACTGACATCTAAAGACCTTGAAGAATACGTTTATAACAATCTTAACGTCAAACAAATGGCACTTTTAAAAATCTTTTAGTTCAGCACCCAGTGGCCATGAGTGGTACTGCAGCTCATACACACACACACACACACACACACACACACACACACACACACACACCCATCACTTCCTAAATTAAAACAAGGTCATGGCCCCTCCCACCCCTCAAACCAAGGTCACGACTCAATCATTTTCACATCAACACACCAATTTCCTCTTTCTTTTTCCCCTCAGAGGAGACTTTCATTTCTCTTCTATATCTCTTCCTTCATTTCTCTCCTCGCCTCTCTTTTCTATTACCTCTCTCTGCTGCCCCCCCACCCCCGCCTAAATGCACCCCGCCCCCTCCACGACACACATGTTGAAACCAGGAAAAGTGATATCACCGCACGGCCTTGTGGTCTCTTTTTGTACCTCAGGCGGGAATCTGCATGATCAGTACGATTTCCCGTCGAGGAATCAAAACTAATAAGCCGACGTTGATTTACAGTAGATTTCATGTCACAGAGAGAGTGTATTCACCTGCGCGGGAACACACACATGCAAGCGCAGAAACCTGGAGGCCGTCTGTCAGCAGCCAATAACCATCAGAGCTCTCTGAGAATATGATTGGAAGAAATCATTGGGCAAATAGTCCGTTATTGGGCCTTCCTCTGCATTTCTGCTGCTGGATGCTGAGAGCTCGGTTTGACCACGAGGCGAAGCTGCATTTCAGAGGAACATAACAGCGGTTTTATCTCAGTCCTTTGTTCCTTGTTGCCTCCGTTGTTCACCCAAAATTTCAGATTTCTCCACACCATCTCAAAGAGCTGAATATATAGTGAGGAATTTCCACATTTGTAAAGGACATAAAATAATGGCTCATCTTTAAAACCAGGTAAAGTTAAAAAAGATAAAAACAGATTTTATCAGACAAACTTTGAAACATTTAATCATATTCCAAAGTATTGATCTCCTTTTTCCTCACTAATTCAAATATCTACATATATATAGTTATAGACTGAACTAACTTAAGTGTAACTTGAACGTCATTTAACAACCGGAGCATGAATCTGTTGGTGGCTGCACAGTATAGACGGGATGTGCAGATTTAGGAGTAAATATGATAAAAACACTGCCTGTGTCAACCCCTTATTATCACCCTTTAACGTAGGGAGCGTTTCGTTATAGTCACATGGCTTCAGAGGTACATCCATCATATGATTTTAACTTATATAGTCCCACATCCTGAACAGCAATTTTGTGAAGTCGTAGTTTTACTACACTTACTGTTGATTACAGTGATAGTAATGTTAGAAAAAATGGAGTCTGAACAGGGAAAATCTGCAGTAGAGAGCTTCAGTGAAACGCTGATGGGCACTTCCAGCTGTGTGAGTAGTAAATGACTGCGTGTAGCACTTTCATCCACATCACTTTATGAGGTTTTTGCCGCTCGTTCACCCATTCATACGCCGGACTCATCGTCAGGAGAAATTACGGGTTCGGTATTTTGTTCAAAGACACTTTGACATGCCGACAGGTGGTGGTGGGAATCGAACCGCCAACCCCACGATGCCCTGCTGCTCCTCCAGAGCTTGTGGGCAGTAAAGCTGCCTGTTAATGTGAAATTTAATAACACATAAAGATATTCCTCTTATAAAGTGGGTTCCTCAGATAGCTTTATAGTCAGGGTCACTTACTGATCTGATCTCAGGTAAAAACAGCAACACCACATCCTTCCTCCGAAAGCAAAAAATAAAGTAGAGCCCATATTACCTGCTGCACAAAAAAAGCTTTTATTGTGAAATCATACCGAAGTGCAGATCTTAGCGAAAGTCTCTTTTTGAACTCCATTAGCTGACAAATCATGTGACTAATGCACAGATGAAGAGGGGAGAGAGAGATTGGTGCTAAAAGCAAAGAGAGATGCATCAAGACTTTCTGCACTAAAAAAAAGGCTGGACACACACACACACACACACACACACACACACACAAACACACACAAACACACACAGACACACTTGCGGTTCAGAATCGAAGATGTAGTGTTGAAATAAAATCTTGCCACAGGGCATCGCTGCATTAAAACACACACACACATATGAAGTATATAAATATATATATGTTTATGGTGGTGGGGGGGAGCAACCAAGCCAAATGAACACACACACACACACGCTCTCTCACACACACACACAGTGAAATACATACAGTGGGGAATGGGCTCTGTCAGAAAGTACAATCCATTCTGCAGCCGTGGCCTGAGGCGAGGCCGTTAAGGAGACAAATGGAGGGAAATAGAGTCTCAACAGCCACTGCTCTGCCTTCATCACTACACTCACACTCTTAATCACACGCACACACACACACACACACACACAGTTGCCTCCCTCCACACAATAGCTGGTCGCAGTCCCGCGCGTCCGGCAGCCTCTGCTCGTCCTGCAGAGCCATCACACTCCGGTTCACGTGAACTGCCACAAATTAACCAGTAGCCTTTTAACCTTTCTGCTGCAGGAAATACATCAAGCTTGCCCCCCCACCCCCACGGCCCCTGTCCCGTGGGGGTGGGGGGGGCAAGAGTCCTTTCCACCAGCCAGCAGACTCCCACATTGATGATAACACCACTGCGAGGCACAAACAGTGTTACTGCAGAGTGAATGCAAATAAAATATGGAAGTATGTAAACGTGTCAGCATTATGTTTCTGCAGATGTGCAGAACCGCACTGCTGTAATAAGATGACTTGTTCTATCTGGATCCTCGATGTGTGAGTGGAAGAGCATCAAATGAAGCCATGCAACGCCATCAGTGTGTTTCACCAGGAGGACATAAAGAGTTTCACCGTCCTGGAGTCATCAAAGGAGACAAAGTGACGAGATGGAGGAAAACAATGAATAAAAGAAATCTCAGTCAGGGAAAAATGACAAAAGATCCACTCTGAAAACACTCAAACACTCACAGCACCTTTACAGACTGCTAACCCCAAATACTGTTTATCTTCTCTTTCTCTTTTTAGTGGTCAGAGATGCTTTGTGTGGTTCAAATGGGAAAACCATTGTTAGCAGCCAAACATAAAGAATGACAAAATCTCAAGACCCTCTTATCTTCACACCTTTACACACTAAGTTTTTGTATCTTTACGAAGAAAAATAAAACATTAAACGCATACCACCATGTGAGTGACAGTAAGAGGTGAATGCGAGACTGAACTCTGCAGATCTCCATGCTTTTATTACTGAACTATGATAACGCAAAAGATGCAAACGTCTTCATGTGGAAATCAACAGTGAATCTGAAATGCTGTTAGATGCTGGTACAGAAACTCAAATCTCACAGCTGCACAAACTGTGTGTCATGTGTTTAGTATGGGAAGATTATTCAGGTTTATCTATAATACAGTGAGATAAAATACTCCTTCATCCATGCAAAAAAGACAAAAGACAATCATCAGGCTTCTGCAGCTAGGTTTCTAAAACAAGTGCACAAATAAAATAATAAAAAGTTTACTAAAAGAGTTTACTTCACAAATTCAGATCACTGAAGTCTTGGATGAAGTAAATGCATGTATATATGTCAAGTATTTTTATCATATACTTGAGAAAATCTTAAGGCACGTTTGAGTCCCTATATACCTTTATATCTGTCCTCATATTTTAATATTCTGCACACATTATTTCCTCTCTCACACTTTAAGAAATGGGAGAAACAGAGAAGAGAAGAGGGTCGGGGGTGGCAGAAATGTTTCTATAATTCTTCTGCCTGCATTGGGGATCCCTCCCAGGCATTTGTGTGACAGAGAGAGAGGTGGGGGGGCTTTGAAGGCAAATTAGGGCTCCTTTTAGGCTTCATCGGGCACAAGCCTGTGTACTCCAAGGTCATATCTAATTTGATATGGAAGTGGTTTTAAATATTCATCCATGACCCCAGGTGCTCCCCCATGTACAGGCGGCGGATGCAGGGAGCAGCGGCGGGTACCAACAACCCCCTTGTTAGCTGCTGTCACTGAAAACACAGTGTTCCCAACACTCGCTCCAGGCAGTCAGGCGAGGTGGGAAGTGGAGGAATAAACGTAACATTCAGTTTGAATTGTGTTGGAGGTGTGTGTGGAGGTGGGGGGAGGAAATCCCTGTTGCAACCGAACAGGTGACATTTCTCAACCCATTGAACATCTTTTTTTCCCCACCAAAGTGGTTCATTTGCATGCAAATTTGCAGAGTTGCTTCACAGCCAATTAAAAACGTGCCTAGGGAGTGTGCTCTTTTATTAATAGTTTAACTGTAGGCAGGAGGGTTTTTACAAGTTCTGGCGGGCACTTGGCACACGCATGAACACCACTAAAGGCTTTTACAGCAGCCGGGAATTATCTTAAAACTGAACAGATCTCACTATAAATCCTGCTGCATTATTCAGATGGATGCTTCATTAGTTGGAGCTTTTTCAAAATGGTTGTCTTTGTCTTTGTTGGTGGAAAATGTGGGCTTGGCTATAGATTGGTTTTAAGATAACAAAAGTCTTTCTGAAATTGGTCCACAGGTATTTCTTTTGTCCCAATAGTGACACATGGTCAGCGTGTCTGACAGCAACAATAAAACTGATAATTTAATGACTAAAAGGTTTGATTTTCATAAAATGTGCTGATGTGGTTTTGATTTTGATGCTTAATGAACAGGTGATATCATCAAACAACATAAACAGATCCCAACCAGCCCGATGAATTAAGGAAAAGTCAAGGAAAAATCCTCAGAAAGGGCAGTTTTCGTTAAACAATGCTAGCAGATCAGTTACAATAGTTTGTGCTAACTATGCAATTTATTCTTTGGGTAATAGTTTGAGTGTTTAACTAAAACTATTATTATTAGTTTTAGTATTATTATATTCAACTTTAAGTTGAATATGTGGAAGCATCTTGCAGGAATAATCAGCGTGTTTCACTCGCACCGTGCAGACTTGGTGCTCTGGACAGCAGCAGTAACTTCAATAATTACATAAATTACACCTTCACCTGCTGTTGAACTGCATAACTATGGAGAACAAAAGAGTAAAAAGTACAATATCATCTCTAAATCGTAGGAAAAGTAGAAAGTCTCTCCAAAGAAAGAAGCGTAATGTTGTATTTTAGTAAGAGACGGCAAAGTGACACCAGGACAAGCGTGAGTATGCTCACATCACTGACAAATGAACACATGCATCAACACACGCATTCACAAATACACACTTTCTCACACACACACACACACACACATACGCTCGCCCCCAGAGGGGAGTTTTGACAGGTCTCTTTGATATGTGTCAGTGAGATCACACAAATATTTAACAGCTACAGCTAAAGAACCAGCAACTACTGCAGCTTTACATCAAATGTATTATTCAAAATCAGACACACAAATATGCACACATATATACATACATGCACGCAGGCAGCACATATCACCGTGCATACATTTATATGTGCATTTCAAAGAGTTTAGCCTGATGCATATTTTCATTGTGTGCTGTGTCTGATCCAGATGCATTTGACAACAGTACTCGGGTTGAATTGTTGCCTTAATAATGCTATCAGACACACACGCTAAGCCGTTTCTGGCTTTTTGCAGGAGTGTCCAACATGCATGTCGGCCGTAATAATCACATGCACAGTAACACTGAGGACGTTCATGTATAATCATAATGTAAAGTGGTAACTCCCTTCTTATGGTGGATCATCCATCAATAATAGAATTCAAATAATATTGCGAAGCTAAAGCCTTTTTATAGAAAGGAAACCACACGACATGACTGATATTAATTTGGTGTCTTCAGGTGAGAAGGAAGCTTGAATAATTGATTATGAATCACACAAAGGAAACAATAAAAAAATGGTTCAGGTGTGACTTCACCTGTGTTGTGCTGTGGCAGGATGAAGGATGAAGTTTAAACTCTGTAGGCTAAGATGGATAAATTGTTAAAGGGCTCACAAACAAAACTGAGGTCAAACATTCAGTTTTTAAAAATATCGTGCATGGATGTGCACTCTTGTCCAGATCTGAGGTTCTTAGATTGACTGAAGAGAAATCCTAATGCTGCAGCTCCGTAAAGAAATTATTTTCCCCTTTTTAAACGTGCAGAGAGCCCGGCCTCGATCCAACACCTTTGGGACGAACCTGCTCCCCAAACATCGGCGCTGGACCTCGCCGATGCTCTCAAACATCTGTTGGAAAGGCTGAAACCAGAAGAGGTGAAGCGTTGATGATGGTAATGTCAGAATCACACGTTCAACTATCACATCGGGGCCGTTTACTCCTGAGTTGTATCATCCACTCAACATGTGCATCCATTTTTTATAACTTCAGCCAAATGACATTTTCAAATCTTTGGGAAAGTTTTACTAAAGGTATAAATTTATGCTTAATACAAAGTCTTGTAGGCAGTTTGTGATGAAAATGTGGCTGCAAATTCTTGTTCAGTTACACAAAGCAGATCACGACGCAGAGACCTTCAAGCTTTAGGTTCACATATTTTTCATTTTCCATCGCTGCAGAAATGTGTTGACGCTCTCCATCCGCCTTTGCATTCATGATTCACTTAGATAACATGCATTTATGTGTACACTATATCTGACACATAAAAGGACATCTTTATATATTTTTTTCTTTTTCAAGGTAAACTCTCTGTTTGTGTGAGTTGTTCAAATCCATACCTCCTCATTCTTCTTTTTTCCTTTCAGATGATACCCTCACTCTTATCACTGAGGTGAACCTCCTGACAGCCTTTCACAAAGAGGAGAGAGAAAAAGAGGATAGTGGAAAGAGGGCAGCAGCTTATTTATCTTTTGTAGTTATTGTGCCTTCGCCATACATGCAGCTCCGGAACAAGGTTGGCCTTTTGTTTGACGATCCTTGCAAACCGAGAGACGACATCAAACTTTGAAGTTTGTCTTAACTCTCGAGAGGATGTTTTTCAGCAGAAAGATGTAATGTGCTGTCAGTGCAGAGAAAGGAAAAGAGTTTGGATGCTTTTCTTTTGTTCTCTCTCTCTTTGAATCCTATAGGCTCCATACTGTACATCTCTGAGCTGCTCATCCTTTGTGCTCTGCAGAAAAATGTCCTACAGTGCCCCCTGCAGGCACTTTGGAGAATCACACCCCCATTCAAGCCTCCTCTGGTTTCTTTGTTCCAGCTGCTGGATCGAAATGAAGCTTTATATTAAACATCAAGTGACAAATTCAAATAGTTTCCAACACAACGAGGACAACAGAAGAGACAGAGGGGCTTCTGATGGGGCGGGGGGAGGAGGGGATTTCCCTCCTACAGGTACTCACATAATCCCAAATGTCTCCACATGAAACACAAACACACAAACATGACAGACAAAGACGAACAAAACCTCCATCTGTCACCGACGCCTTTTCTCTCTCCACGTCTCGGGTTCAAAATCGGTTTCAGTAATAAAAAAACAAACACACAATCTTCCCCAAAGCCCCAGATCCCCCAACTAAAAAAAAAAAAAAAAAAAAACACAAGCGACAATCAGATTGTAATGTGAAATCATTAGATGTGTTTGCTTAAGAGTTGATTCAGTGGGAGTTTGCAATTTTACAGTCAGTGAACATGCAAATAGGAAGGTTGTGTTTCTGTGATGGGACGGAGAGGCGGAAAGGGAGTGGGGGGGGGGTCACACACACACACACAAGCATGCATGAACACACACACAACCGTACAACTGGTACATCCTCTTGATAGGTCAACCATACAGAACCAAATCAGCTCTCTCTCACTCACACACACACACACACACACACAGCCTGGGGCTCCTCACGTCTCACAATCACATTCAAATTGTTTATTCTCACAATCCATCCACGCTAATGACTCCGTGGTGCAACACACTGATTATTTCAGCTGCACTGAGACAAGAAGAGGCAGCTCGTATCTGTGAGTGTGTGAGTGTGTGTGTGTGTGTGTGTGACACTGTGAGTGAAGTCACTGTGTGCCATTCTTGGACAGTATTTTGAAAATGAAGGTCATCTTCGGACACTTTTTGAACAGTGACACGTTCAGCGATTTAGCTTCAGTCCCCTGATTCGCTGTTCACATCCTCTCATTAATCAATCAAACCCACAGGAAACGGTCTTAATCAAAGAAAGACAAACCAGGAACATCGAGTAAACACTGATCATAGTTTTTTATTATCTTATCTTGACATACAGTGAGAAGAAAAAAGTGCATTGTTTTCTTACATCTAGATTTTCAACTTCGAGTTTTATTTTTAGCCACGACATTTGAACGTTAGCATGGAAGTGTTCAGAGGAGACATGTTTGTTTCAGTCTTCAGTACATGTGCACAAATCAGATTAAGTATATTTCCAGGAAACAGAAGTATATGTTGGTAGAAATATCCGTCTGCGTTTCTACAGATCATTCAGATTGTCAGTGAACCTCTCCTGAGAGTTTCCCATCTGTGGGAGCGGGGTCATGCGATGTACATGTTGCATCTATATGATCCATTTGCTCTCCTTTACATGGGAATATAAAGCAAAATAAAGCACAATGTGAAGCTTGACACTCATTATCCATGTCTCTCACACACACACACACTCTCAGGAGACAAACCAAACCTGCCGAACAGACGCCGTCTTTCTTCCTCTTCTCTCCTCCTGTTTCTCTCCATCACCTCACTTTAGTGGCTTTTCCGTCCCCGCTGAGGTTTGCACATTGAATCAAGGCCTCATCTAATCCAGCTGCAGTGAATCCAGCGGGGGGACACAGTGAGAGTGAGCAGTAAAACTTGCTTCTCTGTGACAGAAAACTGGACTAACGGCCCTCCAGGGTCCCCGTCTGTGGAGGATTGTGCTGCTGAGATATCGTGACCAAAACGAACAGAGATAATTTGCAGGTCAACACGCTCAGCTTTGTGTTTGTGCATCTGTGAAAGCAGCAGCCTGCAGGCGAAGCTGGGAGATCCTGCGGAGGAGTCAGCGGGGAGAAGACGGGTGGAGGAGTTTAATATCAGGTTAGACGTGTAGAGAGGGCAGCTGACATATTTCAATCTCATTTTACTCCTAAGATTTGATTTAGTGTGGTGTATTAAATCCCACAGACATGTTTGTGCTTTCTCTCAGCATCAGCGTTCCCACTGTTACTGTGCTGCAGCTGATTATATTGATTATCGATTATCCTGTTCATTTTTAGCCGTAGAAGGTCACGTCATTCAGGTGGTTGGTTGGTTCGCCAGTTAACGACTACAGGGTGAACTTCTCTAATAGTCCCTGAAAAGTGCAGAGGTTTTATGTTATTGCCATTGATTGGAGTAACTTTGATTTGGACTTTTGTTCAACACTTTAATTTTGGTTTATCAGAGACTAACAGAGCCAAGACGACATAACTCAGGAGCTTGTGGCCCGATATCCAAAGACATCCTCATAAAACTGTAGATGATGCAGCAAATCTTCACAATTAGAAGATAGAAGAAGAGAAATTTGTTGATAAATTACTCAAGAGATGAATCGGTATCTCACTTAGTTTCAATTTCTTTCCATGCAAACTTAAATCTTTGATACAGTTCATAAAAATATGTTTATGCACCGATGATGTCTCCATCTTTAATCCTGCCTATAAAAATCTTTTCATTTTTAAAGAAACTTTTCACAGTAATTTGTTTTTTTCTTGATGCTTTGATGAACAACTTCCTGAATTTGAACAAAGACATGATTTTATATTTAACTCTCATGCAGAAGAACCAGATGATATTTTTCTTTCGAATAAAGAGGGAACAGGTGGAGCTCGGGGGGAGGGGGGGGGGCGGGGCTCCGGCTCTCCATAGGATCCATATAAGTTTCCTGAACAAAGAGAGCGACCCCTGCCACCCTGATTCCATTTCCTGTTGTCTAATAAAATCAGGGATGACCCCGGCTAGTCCCTTGTTAATGGTTATCATCTCCACTCCTCCTTCTCCTTTACCGACGCCACCCCTCCATCCCTGCCCCCGCGCTCAGCTCAAATAACCCCCCCATCTTCCTCATATACGGCAGCCCGGAGGGACCAGCCCTGATATTTACACAGACCAGGAGCCGCCGCTCGCCTGCTGCTCCAGCTGCACTCTCAGCGAACAAAAAGGAGAAGGTACATCGGCGGCGAGACTTTAAAGACGGATGGGAGGTTACTGCGCTCTCATATTTAGAGCAGGTTATGGGAAGGCTTAGGGAAAATGACCGCACACCATCCTCTGCCTGAGATTTGAGAAAATCACTCCCGAGTGTGCAATATTCAGGCTTTACTGAAAAACAGGATGTGCCCTCGAAGAGACTTTGATCAAAGGATAACAGTCCAAAAAGATAAAAGTCTTTAACTAAGGATGCATTAAATGATTTTGTTATTTATTAATCTGCAGTTCATTTTCTCAATTGATCGATTGTTTATAAAACATTAGAAAACAGCAGGAAATGTCTTTGTCTGCAAAAATATGCAAAAATATTCAGTTTATTATAATGAAAGACCAAGAAGTGTCACATTTACATTTTTGTTGGAAATATAAGTTAAATAATCAATCGATTATAAAGATAGTTGCCAGTTTTGTTTTCCACTTATTGTCTAATCAAATCTA
>JAVQJZ010134704.1:0-12400 GCA_036025355.1 Leiopotherapon unicolor | reverse complement strand
GAATACAGATGAATGACCAATTCATACTAAACTAAATGTTGAACTACTGTTTTTCGCAAGTAACAATCTCACTAAAACTGAATCATTTTAGACAAAAAAATAAGGAGAAAATGAGATTGTTCATGCCTGAGGGTACAAATAAGTACCCAGTGTGAAGGGTACAGCTGTACCTGAGGACCGGTGACAAGCTGTTGTATCCTAAAGGTGCAAATTTAGCACACTATTTCTGACAGTGTACTCCAGTTCAGAGGAGGGAGGGATAATATACTTGGAGCAGTTTAGCAATAAAGTCTAGTCTTCGTGCACTCGCTCAAACCCCTTACAGATCATTGCTCTCTCAGCCTGTTGTCTTTTTGATATGCTCTCTGTAGCATCACTCCACAGTTGCGAGCAGGCGGTGTGCGATGATGTCCCTACTTTGACTGCAAGTGCCGAAACTGCTGAGGCGGCTTTCTTCCTGTCTCTTCTGACAGGAAGGGTCACATGAGGGGTCACGGCATACACGTTCAGTGTAATTTTAGTGTAAATGCAGCCACCATAATCACAGGGGGCAAAACCCTGTCAGCCGTGAACGCTTCCACTGACGCAGTTACACTTCTGACCTGAGTTGTGAAAACATCCTGTGAGGTGATTTACGCGATTGGATTGAAATCATCCTCTCGTGCTTCTTACTTGTTTCTGGTGTCATGGCTAACTGATACATGATGATGTATCTCTCTGAACTGTCAGCACACGCAGATACAGATATGAGACAGAAGTTTGCATCAGAGTCACTTTGCAAACTTTGGCTACTGAGCACAAAAACACAGTCGATTTTTAATACAGATGATCAACTTGGACAATTAATTAGGGCCAATCAGCCCTTCCATAAACAGAAGAAATCAGTTGATGGGAGTGCTGATTATGGCTGATTACACTCTGTGGTGGGGTGTTGGGGAAAAAAAAAAAAAAGAAATGTAGTTTTCCCACCACAATTTGCTCTAAATTACTTGTTCTGTTGGACAGTTATGTAACAGGTCTGCTAGCGGTTTAATAAATCACACAAAATTGCTGTTATAGCAGCGCATATCATCTATCCTAATCCCCATCTTATTGGTATTTCCAGCTTTTCGATCATAATTACCATTAGTTTGGTCTGAAGGGTAATTGCTGTGCATTCTTGTGCTGGTTTTCCTGTTCCCGCTGGCACTCGCTCACTGTTCCATACGCTCATCTCATCCCCAGCCTGTCTGCTCTTCCCACACACACACACACACACACACACACACACCATGGGCCTTGTTAAGTTTTGTTACCATCCACACTATGGCTAGAAGATTTACAGTGAGTCAACAATTGTATAAATCCTCCACAAACTTCTGTCGAGAAACCTGCAGCTTCATTGATCTCTGATTTTAATGATATTTACACCTGTCGCTGTCCCTGAGGCCTAGTTTTTAACAGCTACAACAATCATTGCCACCGGGGCTCTATTACCCTGAAAATATAAGAGTGTCTGCCATTTTAGAAGGCTCGAGAGTAAGTTGGGAACATCTGGAAAAGCTGTGTGATAAGGATTAAAGGTTAACTGAATAGAATAAAATTAACTAAGTCAGAGAATTTATCATTTATATTTTATTATAAAATTATATGAGTCTTGCATTTCTCTTCATTTAATGAGAAAAAAAAGTCTCGTATTATATGGCTCCAGCTCTCCAAACTAAAATCGTCACATCTGGTTTCTAACGAGGGTGAAGCAGCCAGTTAATTAGGGACACCTTTATCAATTACCTGCTGACCAATCGGAGAGCGGCACGCTCGAACCAGACGCTGAACAGCTTGTTTTTATGACCAGAACAGTTTGCGTGCGCCTCGCTCAAGAGCACATCAACCTTGACCCAGTTACTGAGGGAGAAAGGAGCCACGTACCCCCCCACATCCACCACAAACCTCACCACCCCCACCGAGCGCCCACCCGCCCCTGCCCGGGTTCACCAGCTGTTGTGCGAGATATGAATCCATCACCTACCGTTCCAGAGCTTGTTTACTGACCTGAGGACTCTTATTACACTGGACCACATGTAAAACACAAGTATGGCTATGTCTGTCATTGTCGCCTCTCTTCAGAACTGAGAAACTTGCCAAAATATATTGAAACCAGATTTAATGCTCTGACAGGAGGACAGAACGATGTGAAACAAAAAATGCTACTGAAAATGTCGTCTCACTGTCACAGGACTAATCACATCAAGAAAAACAGCTGGACACAAGACAAAAACTATACAACAAGTGACCTCTGAAGACCAGAAATATTCCATTTGGTAACATTTTTGTCTGTAAATGAACACTTTGTTGACCCACATCGTGTTTAACCTGCTTCAACGTTGCTGTAGTTTAATTGAAATAACCTAATCAAAAGGATGCAGAAATAACTACATCACGATGCTGACTTTTAAGGTGGCTGAAGTCATGCGAGACACCAGCAAACAACCTTCGAAACGCTTGTTTTCAAAATGGAGCTCTGGACTAAAACTAACGTGCATTTTCATTAACAGACTAAAACCGAATCAAAGTCAGGTGCCAAAGTCAACAACGGCAGAGATAGCCACTCAGGCGCACGATGAAATCCAACGTCATGACGGCAAAAAATAGACACGGAAGGTCTAGATTTAGGTCACGGTAGATCAAAAAGACATGGGGCTGGATAGAAATCAAAGAGCATGATGAGTATATACCATAGTGACACATTTTTCCTGCCAAGTCTTGCCTGTTTTTTTCTGCATCCTTCACAGTGAGCGAAACTGGATCAGAAAGCCTCGTTGATATTTGATAAGGGTAATGATGATGCGCTCTGTGCTTGAAGAGTGCTGTGATGTAAATGAAAATCTCGCTAATCTTCCTCTCTGTCGCCTTTCCGATGCCGCTCCCCTCCATCTCTCTCGGTCTGCCTCGTCCCGTGCCTCGCTCTCTTCATCTCCATGCAATTCATCCCTCCTCTCCCTCCGCTCACCCTATAATCAAGTCTTTTTCATGTTGTTTTGCAAAGTGCCATGTGAATGCGTCCCGTGCCCCTCTTACGTCTGGCTCCTCTTCACTTTCTCGCCCTCTTTTCATTCGCTCCCTTCCTCCATATTTCCAATGTCAAGACTTGAGGAAATGTGTCCCTGTCAAGAAGGCACTGCTATTTATGGTCAATACCAATTCGCAGTGCGGGGGCTTTATGTATCGGCCAGTACGGAGTGCCAATTTAATGCATTACTTTATACACTCGGGCCATTACTTTGGGGTCACAGGACAAAAGTGATTGCGACAGGCTCCATTTTTCTTCATTACAGAGATCTGACATCTTTTCTGTGTATGAAAGAGACAGAGATTCGTCCTAGCTTTGATTCAAGCCATTTTATCATTGGCCCTTGGATTTGTACTGTAGCTTTGATGTAATTTTCCAGAGCCAACACCCTATTGTATCCATGAATAGACCTGAAATGTGCATCCCCGGTGCCAGTGTATGCAATGATCAGGCTGTCTGAAGGTAAATAAATAGTTAAGAGCCAGGCCTCCCGTTCTTAATGTGTGCAATACATTTCCATACATGTGGATGTATTAAATAAAATATTGCAGAGCAAGACAACAAATCCATTTAATTCCTTTCATGGTGTAGAACATGTTTGTTGTATAAAGTGTCAGTTTGAGCGTGCAGAGCTCTCCTTGCAGACTATTTGGTGTTCTACAGCTGAACTGCAAATATTCCTGACGTTATAGTGCTGGAAAGTCACAGAGATTAGGGCTGCGGAAGTGTGTAATTTGCCAAATGCCTATGACATTTTTTTTTTCTTGGTGTGGAAAGTAAACCCCAGACAGTGAGCGGAATGGTGGGAGAGACAGCGAGGTGGGGGAAATGCGTCAGAGTTTGTCAGCTCGGTTTGAAAGTCCCGAAGTCGGACGGCCAGATGGACGGACGTTGGAGGAGTGGACAGATCGCGGCGATGGACATAATGGGAGAGCGGCATCGATGAGACATCATTAGCGTTAGAGTCAACAGGACATGTTGCATGTCAGCGATGAGTCACTGACATTGTCCCACGCGTGCAGTTGGGGCTGCAACTCAAAGTTGGATGTAACGCAACAAGAAATTATTTTTGAGCCTGACAGTTGGAGCTTGACATTGGAAACAGCAGTTGACAAAACAGTCTCAGCTTAATTTCCACTCGCCGGCTTCTTCTGGAGCTTTCAACGGCTGCATCGCACACTTCTCAGCGGCAGATTAAGTTTGCTCACTTGCGAAAGAAGTGCGGGAGTTCAGACTTTCTGTGATTCTGAGCAGCCTCCTCATTCATTTTAAAGTTCTGTCACAAAGTCATCTGGCAAAATTGGCCAAATCGAACACAGGCAAGTGCTCATTCCCATTAGATTACGCTGTATTTCTACTGTTTATCCCACAAGTGTTGCAACAAAATAAATAAGCTTATTCTTGACAGTAAAATTAAATAACCCCAAACTTATGTTAAGTTTCCTAGATGATGCACATCTTCAGAGGTGAAAAAGGACGCAACAGCGATTTAGTATTGCACCTCCATAAAGTCAGTAGACTAAGGGGGCAAATTAAAAAAAGAAAAGCTTACCCAGATGACATTATCATGGTTAATTATTCAAACCACTTTTCCTGTCATGCTCTCCACATGAACAGTATGGTGACCTCCTGGAGCCAAATTTGGAAACTCTCTACAGAGACATTTCACCAGGGATGATTCATCTGGTGCCAAGTGGATATATTTTTAATCTTCCAGGTACACACAAAGCGCGTAGGCAAGTCTCGGAACGATGACACTCCCACATCAGCTGCTCGTCTTGTGATTGATGGTCAGACAGCATTTCCACTACCTCCTATCTCCGTTGTACCTTTTGCGATAAAGCTGCGTCACCGAATTCTTGTGACTTTCTAAAAAAAAAAACCCACTGCCAAAAAGCACTTCATGCAGCCAATTTGCCAGGTATGCGGAGGTGTGAAAGAAAGCTGGGATTTAACTTTTCTCTTAAGCTATATTTTTTTCCATTCTTCACACACTTCACTTTTTGCTGTGCGACACAATGAGTGGCTTTGAGAATAGTGTGCCATCATCCCAGGTTGCACAAATATCACCTCCACCAGGCCTCTTGTCCCACCTTCAACCACTTGGAGCAGCTGCAGACTTCTTCCTCCAGGCAAGCTTGGACTGCACTTTGTACAGATAGCTTTTTTGTCATTACCATTATAATGATTGGGGGGAAAAAAGGACTAGACATGCAAACCTGAAGTATTACCCAGCAAATTTGGGGTATTAAGAAACTAGAATATCTGATTATTTAATAGCCTGCTAAACAACTGATTGATATAATACTTTATCACCAGTCTTGTTACAGCATGTTTGCCTTCCCATCCGTTTGTGTTTGATGGGACTTTCTATCTAATGTGTATCTTTGCCTTCCATAAGGCCCCTGTAGAGCCCCACAGGCAAGATAAGGTGTACATCCTGTCTTGACAGTAATTTGAGTTTAAGCCCGAGATTCACACCATATATCAGTCTGTCACCCTCCCATCCTCCCTGTCACTCGCTGCTGCACTATCTAATATTGCAGCAATGCCATAAAATTAATCTTTAAAAAGATTTTCTGATGTGGCATCCCTGACAGATTTGGAGAGGAGCCTGTGGAGAGAGAACTGTCACCACGCTGCAAACACACACTCGCATATTCAACTTTCTCTTTCTCTCACAGACACATACACACATACACACAAACACACACGTTCACTCTAAGACAGCTAACTGTCAGTAGTCCACTGTGTCATATAAAAGATGCAGCCACCCTCTGGGCGTCAGATGACACACAGATACTGACGCATAGATACACACATACTCTGCGCTCAGCTGTCAGTCATTTACTTAGGGGGTGGCGTGCTGCGTGGGAGGGTTATCCCGCATGCTTTTCTGCATACTGTATGTGTGAAAGTGCGTCTGTAAGAGTGTGTGTGTGTGTTTGTGTGCGTGTGTGTGTGCACGCCTCTATGTCTGTCTGCTCCGCTAGCAGTCGTGGAGAACCTGTCATTCATTATATCAGTCAGAGGAAAGCATGAGGGACACACACACACACACACACACACATTCTTGCATCCGTCCACGCACCAAATCAAAACAGTTTCAAAACAGTGCCATTTCGAATCCCACATCTGTCCAGGCATCTAATTTCAGCACCGCAAACACACAATGGAGCGGTGACAGAGAGGGAGAGGAGTGACCGCGGGGGAAAGTGGTAAGATGAGAGATAAGAGTGAAAGAGAGAGGAGAAAGGGGGGTTAGAAACAGAAACTAAAGAGGACTGAGAGATTGGGGGTAGAGAAGCGAGGCATCAGGGGCGGACGGAGAGACGGAGCGGTTCAGACAGGCGAAGGTATGACGGGAGCTATGGAACACGACGCGTGATGGGATGGAGTCGCATGCGAATCCTTGTCCCTTTCAGGAGAGCGGAGGAGGGGCCAACGGGAAAAAAGTAAAGTAGAGACAGAGAAAGTTAGAGCCACGAAAGCTCTTAGGAAGATAGGATCGCCTGTCTAACAGAGGAAAAAAAAATCAAATATGTCCCTTTTATATCAATTTCACATCAACATCAATAGCTGCTGTTGTCAGTGCAGGGCGAGCTTTTTACTGCGGGATGAATTGTAGTGGAAATATGACAGTAAATCAAATTGAAAACCACCCAATTCATCCCCGAAGAAAGTAAAAAAAAAACAGATTGCAAGGGCCAGTTTCAATGCTAATAGTCACTTAATTTTACTCCCCTCAGTATTCATTCTGCGCCGCCGCTTGAGACGATGAATGAGAGGATCCCACACATTTAATCATAGACGTTCTAGTTAAAACATCCACCCTGATTCACAGAGTTAATGCATCAACCCTGGCTGTGTTTGATCAATGGATGCATTTGTTGAAATCATGGCATGAAATTGCCTTTTTTCATCAGCACATCTCTAGTGGGACATTCCTACCAGCCAATTTTATCATTTGAGCCCTGAGCTATTATTTCTGGTGATTCGATCCGATTATTCGTTGTTACTGTACGGTTTCATTTGCAGCTACGGGAGTTTATTTTTACTTGTTTAAACAGAGGCAGCTGATTGAACGCAGATTGGCTGTATGCTGCTGTAGATAGTGGATTTGATTGACTCGCCTGTTCCAGGGTTTGATGGTGGCTGAAATTCCATCACAATCAAGCCTTTCTAATGGATTTAGCAAGGCTGTGTTAGCAGTAATGTTTCTTTTATTGTAATGTTTTATTGTTAAACTGCCTATACTTTAAAACCCTTTTACTGTAATGTGTATTTCTTGAAAATGAGCTTCCTCAGAGCAGAGGAAAGCCTGAGGAATCTCTCAGTAATCATGCATGTTGCACTGTCACAACGAAAAAATACTTACTACAGATAATTTCACCATTCACCTCCATTTTTCTCTCTCTCTGAGTAACACATGGCTTTCGATAACATACATCTTTGGGCTTACTTTTAGACGTATAAGCTGTCAACAGAGACTACAAAATAACAAACGAGAATGATCCTATAACAAATGGGCTTCATTAAATTGATCTTATGTAACATTTCCTTGTATCATTGTATGCAGCTTGGATTGGATATTGCCTTATATGGTCACCTTTGTTGCAATGATGTGTGATCTATATACGCATCCAGCATTGATGTTTCTTACTTTAATGTACAAATGCTGTGGCTTTAGATTTTGCCCATTGACATTACCTTATCTGTCCGTCTTTACTTCATGTCTCCTAGAGAGGGTATCGATCATGAAGAGGGCAGCAATCCAGTAGCTTCTTTAACGAGAAGTAAACACACACAGCATATTTTACAAGAAGGTCGTTGATGTGCAACACGTTTGTTAGTCTACCGAAGCCTGATTCTGTGATCAACATGATTATATAACGTTATCTTTCCAGATCTGTCATCGTCATGTTCAAATTACTGCGATCATATCGTATAATGAGTCTGTGATGTCCACCCCCAGTCTGTAAATCCTTTGTTTCTTTAAACCTTAATTAATTGATGTTTTGGGAAACTCAACAAACTGTAAAAGCTATACTGAGATATTATCACCTTATAAAGTTAATCTGGCAAGCGATAGACACAGAGCAACATTATCGTTCATTTGGAGATGTGTTTCAATATTCATTGCTCATTCATTGCTCTGTTTTGGTCCCCACCGACTCCTGAGTGAAACATCTGGCTTGTGTCTGGCTAAATGCTCCCTGTGTGAGTCCGCTGTTCTCTAACTTTGTCTCAGCGCCTTTTGGTGCTGGGCAGGTAGCGTACCCTCGGTTTATCAGAGCATTTTGGCTTCAAGCAGCTGCCTTGAGAGAACAAAAACACTGAAGTTGCGAGTGAAAAAAAACCCAAAAAACAATGAGACATGAAATGAAAAGACACTAAATGCTCCGCTGAGCTGAGGGGAACCGCAGAGTCGGGTGATAAATCTCTTTGTGTTTGTCACTTCGAGCGACACCTTTCACACGGCACGCTGTCGTTTGAACGATTGCTAATATAAGAATATTGATTTCAGCAGCCTTTACATGCAGCTGCTTCGTTCGTGTGTGCAGATACTTTATTCTTCTTTTCCACGTACTTAAATAGCTCCGATTTTCAAAAGTTTTGGCTTATTGCATATGTGACTGGTGGGTTTTCAAAAAAAAAAAAAAAAAACAATCAAACCACTGAGAGCTCAAATTAGCAGCCCCCCTCTTTCATGCATTCGTGGATCCCACCTGGGGTTCGGGCAGTAGTGCTGTGATTGGCCCACCTATCTGAAAAATCAAAGGGGTTAAAATGGTTATGTCGAGGCATTTGCTTGAATATGGTAATGGGTTTGGAGTGGTTAAGGTCAGGGTTAAGATCTGGAACGGACTTCATCTCTAACCATCACCCACCCACCCGCCCCCCACCCAATCACACACACACACACACAAACTATTCCCTAACACCCCCAACCAATCTGATAGGAGAGAAGTGCTTTAGGCATTATAGGTTAAGGCCTCATCTAACACCCATGGGAAATCACAGCAAAACAATGTAGGGAGATGCACCGTGACTGATGATATTGGTGTGAAATAACACAAGCAGAGTGACATACAGAAAGTCTGCAGAGAGAGAGAGAAAATGGGGCTGGAGCCACAGATAGAGGTTCGGTTAAATAGAGTGAAAAATTGACTTTAGAGAGAATAAAGCTAATATCGTCCCCTCCCAGATTTTCTGCCCTTTAATTTGATGATCTGATGATCTTTCTGGCCGCCTGCTGGATGGACTGGATGTCTGACTGATTGTTGTTGTCTGTCAAAATGTCAAACTGACTGTTATATTTACCATCTGTCCGTCTGCTTCACTACATGGCGGCAAAAGCTCGTACCGCTGTTTATACAAAGATGTGCGACTCGGTACGTGTTAAAGGGGGGGCATGATTGTGTCCAGGGAGCAGATGCTGAAGCACTCGAGGGGAAAAAGTGTCAGTCCCTCCCTTATGCGCTCTGTCCATCCATCCATCCAACCAGAAGAGACTAAAAAATGAAATGACCTCAGTCCTTCAGTGTTCACATTATTACTGTTAAAGACTGTTTTTGTTTTATTGAGTTGAACTGTCACATTTGGTAATAGCCAGTCCAGACTGGACTGTGAACTTAACATATCCTCCAAAGAAAAATCTGCATCAATAAATTACAAAGAGCAAGTTTTGTTTACGTCACATCTGCTTCGACCAGAATCGGACACCATGTGGCTAAATTATTCATTTCCAAGTGCCCCTGCCAAGGTTTAGAGCTTTGTGGGTTCTTTTTTCTTTCATGGAAATACAATTTCTGTGCCAGATTGTGTGTCTTTATTTTGATTGTCAAACTGCTCTTGAATGCGGCTCCTGGTAGCATCAAAATGGCATCACTCCTCCCTTGTAAACTATCAGACCATCCCAGGAAAATATCGTTTTTACTGGTCTTTTCTCCCCCCTCCATCCCTCCATCTCTCAGGAGTGGAGGACAAAGCAACACAGAGAAGTGGGGAATTGAGGGGAAATTGAGAGAGAGAGAGAGAGGGCAAGAGAGAGATAGAGAGAGACTAGGGCAAAGACAGGAAGAGAGGAGGAGAGAGAAAGGCAGAGGAAAAACAGATGTGGTTCATTGAAGCGGCACCAGCCCACAGTCAGAGACAAAGACCTGAGAGCATGAGTGCATGATCCTCAACTAGCACACTGGAAATTATAGACTATGTGTGTTTCTGTGTGTGTGTGTGTGAGAGGGAGAGAGAGAGAGAGAGGGAGAGGGAGAGGGAGAGGAGGAGAGATGTGGAGCAGGCAGCAGACAAACAGTCAAAAATGGCAGTTATCACTAAAACAAGTCTCGGCAGTATTTTAGGTTGCGAGTCAAACAGCCCATTCATCATCGCACGGAGTAATATCTCAAGATTATTTTGGAGCTATGGGTTCATCATCCTGGTGGGTTAAATGCCGCAATGCTGAATAATTTCCACCATATACAATCAATACATCAATGCCAGTGCGCAGCTGCAATTTAATTGTTTTGTATTCCTCTGGTGAGAATGAAATCATTTGAGGTTGTGAACAATGAAACCGTTCACATTTGTCATTGCAAAAATCTCAGTTCATTGGTACTATACTTTGTAAAATAGACTTAATTTCAAATGTGTTTTTTTTATATTAGATTTTCTTCCATCTGTGGAGGTGGTGGAGGCTTGTTATGGCGGCGCTTAGCTGCTGGATGAATAGAAAGGAGATGATACCAATTTTGTTTTTTGTTTTTTTATTATTACCAGTTCCAGTCTGGTTCCAAGCAATATTACAGACAGTGTAACCTCACAGGATCATCAAAGACTGCTGAATGGAAAGAGGAAAACAGAAAACAATAAGTCATGTGCTTTTTTAGGTCTGTTTTATTGTTGCGTGTGTTTTCACACTGTTGAGCGTGAAAACCGTGTAGACACCATGACATCACACTGACGGGGGACGAGTTCAAGGAAAAATCAGTATAGAGTGGTCATCAGAGCAGCTTCAGTGCTCCTTGGCATTGATTCTCCAAGTCTCCGAAATCCTCTGGAAGAATAAGCACCATTCTTCAAAAAGATATTCCCTCATGTGGTGTTCTAATGATTGTGGTGGGCTGTCTAACATGTCGCTCCAAAATCTCCCATAACTGTTCATCTGGGTTGAGATGTGGTCATTGTGAAGGACACTGTATATGATTCACATAATTTTCATTCTCATCAAACCATTCACATAATCCCTTTTTCATCCCGGAAGAGACCCCCCCACCCCCAAGTATAACTTGCATATGGCACAAATGCACTAAGCATCACACTCATCAGATGTGCGTTTCTGGCCATGTTTACCAGCGTCTTTTCCACAGATCTAAATGCAGATGTCACTTTAGCCACTGCTGCTATTGAAACATGATCCAGTTGAGCAGTCTTTGTGACTGAAGCTGTCGCCATCTGTGCCCCAGCGATGTAGCCTCTTTCGAAGTCATTCAGATCTTTTGCTCTCGCCATCTTGATGGGAAATCAGAATCAACTGGGCCTGCTCGACATTTTCCGAACACGCCTCATGATGAGCGTGACAGGGTGTGAATTGTGTGATTTTACCACGCGGCGCACCTGTGTGGAAGCGTCAGCATTCGCTACGTTTCTGAACTCATTGATTGTGGATTTTCCTTTATTTTGTCACCTGTCTGTCACTTCGGTACAGGTCCAAAGGAGTTTCATTCTGCCCTTCAAAACCTCTTAAACTCACAAGTTTACATGTCATAATATCTCACCAGGTGAAACCATGCAAAAATGGCTGCCCCTTCCTGAGAAGTATTCCAACCCCCTCCAACCACAACATATTGTTGTATTCAGTGCTTATTTCAGGTACACCAACCAGATTTAGTGTATTAATTAGAAAGCTTTGGAGGCGCTAAGCTTTGCGTCTCCTGGCAACAGCCCCATCGCCAAAGTGGCATCAATCTTCTCAACGAACTCTCAGAAAGAAAGCAAATAACCGTATTTCCCAAAAGGACCTACTGAATCAGAATTGTAAGATTTGAAGAACAATTTCTCTACACTTTTCTGTAGCAAAATAATTAGACTGATTTTATCTTGTTACTATTGCTCTAAACTTTTTTTTTTTTGACGGTAAGATGTCTCATATTTTACCGTTAAAGCTCTTTTTTTTTTTTCTTAAATTGCTTTCTCTGTTCCAACAAAGCTTTTTATAAATTACTCTGCGCCACTTTGAATGAAGTGGCAGCTTTTTTTTTTTTTTTTTTTTTTTTTTATTCCCGTGCTCAACAAGTGGTTCGAGCACTGTTATAAATTCGCCAACAAAACACCTTTGGCGTGCACACACCC
>JAVQJZ010134674.1:0-10146 GCA_036025355.1 Leiopotherapon unicolor | reverse complement strand
CACTTCACACATACAGGGTGTATGTTTTTTTGCTGGTTTCCCCTGAGCCTTACATCCACAGAGAAACATCACAATATTCAGAGACAACAGCTGAAAAACTACAAAACAAGCTGCTTTTTAAAGAGCTTTTAATCAAAAGCCTCGTACAAGAAACACACACAGAAAGCAACAACAGTGACAGGTAACATGACACTGAATACATAATCTGTACAATAAGGGTTTGCAAAACATGCTTCAGAAGTTCAGATACATTACAATGCCATCGTTATCCTTCGCTTCCTCGTTATCATCAATACAATGTACATAATTCATATCAGCATTAAACCAGACAAAACTGCAGTCTTGACACATTAAAATCAGTCGGAGCTCGCCTTCTGATCAAACCCATATTGGACTATTAAAAAAATGGCATTCAAATAAACAGCATCACATTAACATTATTATGCATATTTCAAAAAAAAGTATTAAAGTACAGTACAAAGGGGAAAAAAAGGCTTAAAAAGCACAATTTTCAAATTCATTAAGCATCTTTATCCGTACATTTAAACCAGGATCCTTCCTTTTTTTAATTTCCAATTAGTGCCAAATGAATCACTTAGCACTTAAAATTACATCACATATAAATGTAAAACAATTCAATAAGGGAAAAAAAGCTTAAAAAAGTCAAATAATAAAATCAAGAGCCCTATTTGGTTGAAAGATAGGCCACTAAGTTGAGTTGTGCTACCCCATATGAGAAAGAAAGACAAAAAGAAGAAAAAACATTGCTATCAACTGTTGGAAACATCGCCTAGCAGCCTAATACCTTACACATCTACCAACCGCAAGAGTCACTTCTATCCACCACTTAAAGATATTAAAGATATAGTAGATGAAAAAAATCTATTCCAAATCACGATATATCCATTTGGAGAAGAATATAATCCTTCATCTGTCCTGTTTGGAAAAAAAAAATAACAGAAGTCCATTTTCTCTGTCAAATAAGGATTTAAGTTAAGTACTGTCCTTTTTTAAAAGCATCTCGATCTGAATTTGAGTTAAGAGACCTTTTATTTTTTCCTTCTTCTTCATAAAATGGATGTGTCATTTTTGGAATAAATCCTTCCACGTGTAACCTATGAGAGTATTGAAACAGTACTGACAACAACTAGAACCATCCAGTACATGACGAGAGACGAGGCGACGTCTTCCTCGTCTGCGGTCGGCCGAGACACGGAGAACGTTTTCCCAACGACGACGCGAGCGCAAGAAGCTCGTCGAGGCCGTCGTATTTATCTGTGCCGCCAAAGTGGAAGAGGCGGAATGAGGAAGTGTGGATTTTCTTAGCGCGTGAAGAGCCGAGTAAGGACGAGGTAAAAGTCGCCTGGGGTGCAGCCGGGGTCGAACGGAGCAGCTATAAGGCAACACATGCGGAAGATTCTTAAATATTGTAACACACAGGTACACCAGAGTAAGAGCCAAGAGTCCAGGAAGGTCGAGAAAAGAGCTGAAGGGGCCACGTTGCCTTTGAAGTACTTCAGGCGAACTTGGTGGTCAAAAACTTTCAAGCGTTTAAGCTTGAGAGCAGTCTGCAGTGGAAAAGCTCGGCAGAGGTTTGAGAAAACGCTGGCGGTGGATCACGCGTTCTGAGATCAAGCCTTTTCTTTCTTTCCCTCTCTCACCGCCACACTTTCTGACTGTAACACGATGCTTCTGAAAGACGGCGCATCTGATGGATTTGGAAAAACATTGTTTGCTCTCCCGTCAGAGAACAAGTCGCAGGTTTTTCCGCTTGGTTAAAAAGGCAAAAGCAGTATTTTAAAAAAAGTGTTAAAAAATTAAGCATCAGATCGACAGAGTGGATCGATTTATCAGCCAAAGACGGGGCGATTTCTCAGAGAAGCCGGCGGAGTGAGAGGATGTTTTTTTATATTTTAGCCTGATGGGTCAACGCACCTTTGAGTCGGATCCCTCATTGTTTCTGAGGAACACAGCAGAAGCAAAAGTGAGGAAATAACCAGGTCTAAGGTCGGCGTCTAAAGCTGCTACAGAACAGAAGTCTGATTCAGGGACGCTCTTTCTCCTCTGATCCGTCATGCAGGCATTTGTGGCTGAAACACCACACAAAAGGGAAAGTTTAAGTATGACTAACGATCATTTGAATAAAAAAAACAACACTGCAGATTGTTTCAGGGTGGCCCAGCTCTGCAGTGCAACAAAGAAATAGGACACAGCTTTCTCGCCGCAAGCAGCATTGCTACAGACAGCGGCGGAGCTCTAAAAGGCAAACCTGCATGTTATTTCACATTTCTGACATTCAGCAGGTTTCACTCCACAATAAATTCCCGCCAGTTTTGACAAGATAACATATCTAGGGCGTATTTTTTCACTCAAAAACTGTCTGAACCAAGAGCAGCAGTGGGACAGCTGTCGTCCATCAGATACTGAAACCTGCCTGCTCCTGAAATCACTTGATTGTGAACAGATAAAATTCACTATACGTGATTTAGGTCCGGGGAAAAACTGAAATAAGACCTTTAGCAGATCCCATGAAAGGAGCAGAGACTGATTACACTGTTTAGATTAGGAAATATCCAAAGTTGGATAGTAAACCGTTACCATGCCGACCAGAGAGAAACAACCTTTGTCCTTAAATGCACTCTCAGGAGGAGACCAACCATGCTACATAAAACACTTCTGTTGAAACTTACTAATAATACTGTTCACTAAAAGACTGATCATCATCAAACAAAGCAGGATGTAAAGCTGTTTGCTCTGCCTGCCAAAGAGGAAGGTAAACAGACAAACCTACCAGACGCTATTGATTTTTACAAGCCAAAGCTGCCTGGATACTCGTTCCACAGACTTCAAACGCCTGCCTGGCAGCTCAAAGGTTCAACAAACTTTTTTTTTTAAGCTGCATTTGGTTGGTGGCTCCAACCTGAACTGTGTTCGGCTCATGGACCTTCTAGACCTTGACGAGTTAAGAAGTTATGGCGCAAAACTGGCAAGAGGAAAAGAAACGTCACAAGTAACCGCAGCCAGTTTAGAGTCTTGGTGGACGTCACAGAGTTGAAGAAGGTGGTGGGTTTGCGAGAAAACAAGGCAAGCAGGGAAAGACGGCAAGGACAGCAATAACTTAGAAACTACTGTTTTTGTATATTTGTTTGCAGCTTTCAAGGTTGTGCGTGCATATAAATACTTACTCCTACTGTATGTATATGCATGTGCGTTCAAGAGAGCAAGAGGAAAAGGCCTTGAAAAAATTGATGAACTACATAAAATAGGTCATTTTTCGATGCAGTCAAGTGCATTGCATTTACCTCGCTGTATTGATGCAATATATGAGAGTCCAACTGTGTTAAGTGCAAAAACACATCAACTCATTTATCTTTAACAAGCTGGACTTCCAAGGAAAAGGAGGGGGGGGGGCAAGAAATTGGCATAACACCTGAAGGCTGACGAGAACAGCCTCAGCTGCAGAGCCTGGATCAAAAGAGTATTCGTTTCTTTCACATATGACAAGTGTGCTTGATAAACACTCACCCCACACACACCAGATGGGTGAGCGTTTCACTTTTTGGACAATTTTTTTCATTACACCAAACAAGCTGAACTCAGCATGTCTGAAGCGAGTGAAAGAAAACAAATACAGACTCCGTCCAAGTCTGCATCAAAGAGTCAGTGCTGTGCAAGTGGACAAAATATGGCAATTTAAGTGACACGAGGGGCGTATTAGCTGCCCCTTTTCAAATGTATACATTTCTTTTTAAAAAAAATATGCTCTTTTTTTTACTATTCAATGGCTGGGCGGTGTTAAGTTACATTACATTTCATTAATCGTTACACAGATATGGACACACCTTTAAGAAAAAGGTAGGAGGGGGCTGAAGTGGCAATACTGGCATGATACTTTTATCATCAATGGCAATCGGCTTCATAACATCTGATCTCCTATGGCTTCGGTGGGGAGGGTTCGTCGGAGTTGGTGCTCGGGGGCGTGGACGAGGCATCTTCAGGGCTGGCGGAGGGCGAGGCGGGGCAGGAGGCGGGGGAGGGAAACTCCTTTATGGTGACGGTGACGAGGTTGGTGGTGACGTCAGTGACCACCACATCCTTGCAGCTCGGCCCCATTTCGGGGTGCCAGTCGGGGTCTCCTTCGGCGGGCACCCTTTTGGGCTCGGCGGGGGCAGAGCTCTGGTCCCCGGTGGCCACAATGGCGAGGACTGCGGGCAGCTGGCGTTTCGCCCTGCGTTGGCGAAGATTTTTCCGGCCTCCCTCGGGGGGCATCGAACGGTCCAGGGCACCCTCGTCCTCCTCGTCTTCCAGGGAAGAAGAGGGCGAGGAGGGGAGGAAGGGGGACGCTGACGCCGCGGGGTCTGCGTCGGAGGACGGGGCCGCAGCAGGTGGCTTGGCGCTCTGGCCCTTCTGGGTCTCTGTGTGAGGTTTTCTGGTCTTGGGACCCTCGCCTGGAGGTGAGGCCCCTGTGGAGGGCTGAGACTGAGCAGCTGAGGGGTTGGTAGGAGATTTTCCTTCAGAGCCGCTGGAGCTGGAAGGAGACGGAGGTGACTGGTACTGGGAGGAGGAGGAGTGGGTGTCCCTGGCCCCCGTGCTGGAGCATGATCCTGGGTGGGAGTGAAAGGACACAGGACCTCCACACTGCAGCCCAAAGGGCTTCCCGTACATCGGGAAGCCCAGCATCTTCAGGGGGGGCTGGAAGGGTCTATAGGGGGCCTCTCCCTTCTTACCGATGATGCGATTGCGGGAGGGGATGTTTTGGCGTCCAGCTGAAATATTCCTGCTGCCTCCTCTACCCGGCTTGTCAATGACTTTCAGGTTCAGGATGATCCGACCTCTCTTGACCTCTCGGGGTTTGACTCTGCGGTTGAGGATGCGGACGGTCTCGGAGAAGGGGGAGACATGCACGCGGGAGGGGAAGCCACTGGGGTTGGGGAAGGAGGTGGCCATGGGGTCCGGGCGGGGCAGAGGGCGCCTGGACATCCGGTGGCAGCGGTGAATGTCTTTCTTCAGTTTGTGCGTGGCTGCGAGGGAATTGAGTTTCGGGGAAGGCGCCACGGCCGAGGAGGACGAAGATGGTAAATGATGAGGTGAGGCGGAGGAGGAAGGAGTAGCTCGGCTGGAAGTGGACGAGGTGGAGCGTGCTGCAGTCTGGCGGGTGTTTGAGGCTCGGCTGCTGGCCCCTCCTTTCTGAGCACGAGCCTGAAGGAGACAATAACCCATTTATTAAAAAAACAACAACAAAGGTTGTGTTCTTGCGCTTCAGTACAATTTGTTCTTTCTCATATCAGGATAAAACCGCAGTGTTTTGGAGGTCAGAAGTTTTAATTTGGTAAAAAAAGCAGAACCACATTTACTGTGTAGCTGGGACCTGCTTCATGGTGAAATATAGTCGTTTAAACCACATTTGACCTTGATGTGTAGCTAGAACTGCAAATCACCAAATTAATGGTTCAAAAGAACATTAAGCAGCATTTAACACCTGACCAAAGAGGAGTTCTGCAGCGACTGATTAACTATTTATGATTCAGATATGAACTGCGGCTTCTGAAACACGCAGACACAACTGTTTTCGTTGTGGTTGCTGCTACCTTTGTAAACCTGTGCTGCCTGTGCAGCAGCAGTTATTGTTATTGAGTCTGTTTTTCTCCCAGAACTGTGGTGCACGTCATGACAGACAGCGAAACCTTTTTTATAAGTCAGAAAGCACTTCTCTGTGCCCAAAGGTCGACAGCTCTGACTGCACCGTGCCCGCTCCACGCCGATTTGTAAAAGTGAAAAATGTGAAAAAGAAAGCCGCACAGTTCAGCCGTTACACACGTTAGACGCCTGATGCATGTTGTAAGTGCAATAATCTAGTAGAAAAGTACTACTACAAAACACGACTTTCCTTAAACGCACTGCCACAATGGTACCTGCATGCTTTAAGAGACTTTAAATGATGTGCTCATTGTGTGTTTTTAAGCTGTGCACAGCTATTGTTTCACTGCTGATTTGTGAGAGGCTTATCTTCACACACAAAACAAGACAAGTGTCAAAAAACTTCACCTTCATAACAAAGTTTTTGGGTTTTGGCCCCCGTTTCTTCGGCCCATGCAGTTCCCTTTCTCGTTCCCTGTTAATAAAACAAGAAATGACAGTTACTTCAATGCAGATCACAAAAGCAAAGACGGACTAAAAAAAGAACTCCACAATGAGAGCAAATATAACGAATCAAAAGAGAAGATGAAAGCTGTGGGCGTGCGAAAGTAGAGCAGCCGGGCTCAGAGAACGTTTGAGGCCGTGTTTCTCCCTCTTCACGTGTCCATTTCGTTTTCCATTTGATGCGTCTTGTTAGTTTTGTCTGTTTTTGTGGCGTCCGGTTTTGCTCACTGTATTCTTTCAAGTGGCTTCGAAGCAGACGGGAGCTCAGCTCTGATGGACGTTTTACAAATCAGAAAAAGAGGAGGAGGAATGTACAGACTATAACAGATGAGATAAAGGCAGTAGGGAGCATTTACATGAATTACAAGATGTATGGGAGTTACAGTAAATTATGAATCAGTAAGTAAGGAAGAACTGAAGCAAAAAAAAACACAGGTTTTAAGCATTTGAATTTCAGAGCCAAAGTCATTTAAGCACATAGAAATCTACTAAATTAGACTCATCATCTGCACATGGTGGATTCTCATTAGGTCAAATTCTCACTTTTGCTCGAAGCCCAGAATCAGTCTATCATCCAGAATATTTTCCTCCGGCTCCCAGGTGCTGTGCCTGAACAAAGACGGAGAAACGTGAAGAAAACTCGCAGCAAAAGGAAAAGTTTTTTTTTTAACCACAAAAGTGTGTCAAAGTGCATTTTATCTACTTTTAAAGTTCAGTGTTAGAGCATTAAAAACAACACAAACACACGTCACTTTAAAGAGGAAGAGGTAAGAGAAGCACTCACTTCATAGCCCATCCTTTCCATTTTACCAGGTATTCAAGTCTTCCCTGCAAGAAAAAAGGGACAGATGGTGGATTAACAAAAAAACCCAAAAAAAACAAAAAACAGCTCATATATGACAACAGGGACGAGACATTTTTTAAAAAAATCCCTTAAATCTGGAAGTCATTTGCAGCAGCATCTTTTTTCGCTGTTCAGTCTTTAGTCTTACGTTACGTCTTCATTTGTGACTTAAAGGGATTCTGTCGTGTCCTTTACACAAAAGAAAACAAAATCCAGCAAGCTGCTCGTACAACGCAGCAACGCTTTATTAATCCAACCACGTATAAGCCCTGCAGACTCTTCGTCCGATTCCATATCAGCCTGGCAAATGTCAGATGTGAACTTTAAGTTTGAAGTTTGAATAAATAATGCTGCTTGTCGTAGTCGAGGATTGTTTTCCCTCTCGTTTGATTTGGGACGAGACGCTGCTCTAATCTTCAAAACGGATCATCCCAGCTCTCAAAGTTATAATCCCATACATCATTAATATTACAATTAACTCAATTTACATTTAACACAGGATATCATACATACATAAGTTGTTGTTATTTTGCATTGAAGCACCATCGTATGATGAACTCTGCATCACTTGCAGAAAAAGTTACACAACAACCATATGAGCTCATCTTAAACCTAATTATGGTATTTCTGCTTTAAACCAAATGTTTGGACTAATAATATCAAGTTATAGCAACCAATCTAAAGTAACTGGAGGCCTGGTTGGTTAGCTGTGTGTGTGCCGACCACTAATGAATTCACTCTCCTCCTCCTTTAAAAAGGGACTTTTCCTGTCTGCAAAGAAAACAGAAGTCACCCTACGTCCTCAATATCACACTTTATCTACATTTTAACACTGGGTATCACACATTTCTGCACATTTCCTTTGCACAGATGTAATGCACTCTGCATCATCTGCAGAAAAAAGTTGCTCTGCATCTTTAGGAAGAGCTTATCTTGAACCTTATTATGGTATTTCTGCTTTAAACCAAGTGTTTGGATGAGCTCCAGTGAGGAATTCAGAGAGCAGTGGAGGCCTGGTGGACCAAACTCATCAGATGATTTTAAAGGTGTTTTGGGAGCCAGACTGGACTTGATAAAGTAAACAACTGCTGATGGACTCAGCAGTGCACTGACTTGTGTTTTGGGGGCCACCTCTGAATTCAGGCTGCAGCAGTGAGGGTGTGTGCGAGTGTGTGTGTGTGTGTGTGTGTGTGTGTGTGTGTGTGTGTGTGTGCAGCATACACCTCCTGCACAGGCTATTAAAAAAAAAAAAAAAAAAGGCTGCTTTTCTTCAGCTACCATTAGCAGGCAGAGGAGTCGGGCCCCTCCATTTCACAGCCTCTTTGTGTCGCCTTTTTTTGTAGTTGTTGTTTTTTTTTATTGCCTCCATTAGCCGAGCCTCGCTAGCTAGCTAACTGCTGCTGCTTGTTAGCCAAAAAGTGAAGGCATCCGCCACCAACGAGGCCTCCAAAGCGCCTGAGCCGGACCCGAGCAGGGCTGACCAACATCTGCAGGGGTGAGGAGGCGGGGAAGGAGGCGCCGGAGCGGGGAAAACACGCGGGGGACGGCTCACCTTGCGGACGCGGCGCTTCATGATGGCCTCCGCGGCGAAAACGCGATCTCCCACCGCCGACAGCTCCATGTCTCACGGCCGGGCTGAGCTACCTGTCTGCGCTCTCCAGACGACCGTCGGGCTCGGCTGTCTGCTCGGGGCCGACCGCAACTACAGTGTGCGAGAGAGGCGGCTCACACACACTCTCTCTCACACACACACACACTGTACGACAGGCTGTTGCCGATCACGTGGTCGGATTCAACCTCATTGGTCGTCCTGGCATTGTGATGTGTCGGTCGCGAACGAACCGGCTCTTTGAAGTGAACGATGGGAGCCGACTCCTGATTGGGAGCCGGTTTGTTTTTTGTTGTTTTTTTTCTCTTCAACTAGCACCTTACACACACACAGGAGAACTGCGGGGAGGGAGTCAGGGAGACGAAAGAGAGTGAAGGGTAACAAGGAGAGAAAACAGACTTTGACTTAACTTTATTGATCCCTTTGGGATGACTCCCTCAGGGAAATTTAAATTTCCAGCAGCACATAAGAAAAGCAGCACACAGATAAAAATAAACAGTAAACACTTATTATACAAAATATCTTTTGAAAAAAAGAATTAAATAATATAGATAAACTCAAAGAGCTGAATATGGCTTTGTATGGAACATAAGTTAAAATTATTGCACTTTGGATGAGAATGAGGTTGAATGACTGAACGTGCTGGAGAGGTAAAGTTAAAATAAGTGACAACAGGAAAACAAGTCAAATCTGGACCTACCGTATTTTTGTGACTATAAGGCACACCGGATTATATGGTCCAATATTAATGAACGGGACTATTTACATACATAAAGCGGACTGGATTATAAGGTACACTGTTGATTTTTGAGAAAATTAAAGGATTTTAAGTGCACTTTATAGTCTGGAAAATGTGATATTTCAATTGTATTGATAATACAAATGCAGAGTGTGGGCTCTGCAAGATTGAAATTTCACTTTAAATTTGTTTAGTAGAAAAAAAAAGAGAAGTAAAAAATTGCTGAAAGTTCATTTGGAAATAGTTAAAAGTTTGTTTTTGTATCTTATAATTTATTTTTGTAGCACTCTGTAGTCTGCATGTTTTCCCTGTGTCTGTGTGGCAAGTATAGATAATGAATGAATAAATACATATAAATAAAATAAATTTACACATTATATCATATTATTGTTGATAATAAATTAATTTAAGCAACAAAAAAAAATCGGAAGAGCCGTTTGGGAGCCGAATAAGCCGGCTCTTTTTAGTGAGCCGAGCCAAAAGACCCGGTTCTTTAACGAGAGCCGGAATTCCCATCACTACTGCTGTGCGGGATGTGCGGGTGCTGCAAAGTTTCACTGAAGCAAACGATGTGAACTCGCGGTTTTCACTCTGTGTCTTAATTTTGAATGGTATATTTATACTTATGTTGCTACTTTCTCACGAGGGAGTGACTCTAACCTAGTTTTATTTGTGTGTTTCAAATATGTGTTATAGTTTTTATTACAATGGCTTCAAAAACAAGAATGTAATTAAACTAAACTAAAAAAAACACGTCAAGAACATTACACACCGGTGTAGGTGTATTTATGATCCTTTGTTGTATTATTTCAC
>JAVQJZ010134641.1:0-21139 GCA_036025355.1 Leiopotherapon unicolor | reverse complement strand
CACGACATCTTCTGCAAAACTTCACACTGGAGAAGCAGGAAAAATAAGAAGTAATAATAATCTTTGAGTAAAAGTTGCATCTGAGGTGCATGGATGTGTGTTAGTGTGGGTTAGTATGTGCAGTTTGTGTCTTTTATCATTTGTAGTTGTATATCTGTGTGTGTGTGTGAGTGTGTGTGACTTGCTTCTCGGAGACACCAGAGATGAATTACAGTGTGACAGTGAGTCTCGTCTCCGGTGTCGGGCTCAGGGAGCGCTCTGATTTAGATAAATCACGCCGTCCAGCGTGCGGCTGAATAAACTCCCACTGTAGGTTTATGAGTCTGCTGCGTGAAGCGGACGCCTCAAACTTAACAGGCAACAACCCCCCCCCCAACACACCCCGAACGCCTTCCTGCTCGTGCAGGGAAAGAAATGACCTAGATACAAACAAACAGATCGCTGCGCTGCAAATCACGGCCTCCTTAAAGTCATTTCACCACCTCGTCCTCCAGTTTGTTCTCCGAGCTGGACGCAGACGTTTTACACAAAAACTTTGAAGCAGATTTTAAATTTGAAATGCTAAAAAACAAACACAGCGATGATTGTGTTCAGGAGTTTGGACTCATTGTGGACCAACCACGACGAGCTCCACGTTCAGAGGCCTTAAACTGAACCACAAAGCTCCTCATCTCCATCAGTCCCGACTCTTCAGGGACATTTCACACACACAAGACGTCTTTATTTCCTCTCAGATCCAACATCCCGTCTTCTAAAACACAAAGTCTGAGTCCCTCGTCTTCTTCTTCTGAGCTTTGGCGACACTTCCCAATCGAAGTTCAAGTTTAGCACACTTCGTACAAAACAAAAACCTGCAACATCTCTGGAGTAAAGTGGTAGTTACGTTAAACTCTGATTACGTTTTATTTTATAACGTTTTGGAGATTCATTTGAACGGAAAGGCGACTTGTATTTGATTGTTAAAGGTAAATATGCCTTAATGTGGATACAGCACACCTCATGAAACCTGCAGCTCTTCCATCAGTCGTCTCTTTTTCAGAGAAGTCCTTCCTCTCAGCAGGACTCTGCAAACTGAGTTTCAGGCTCAGATCTTGCCGTCGCTGTTTTCCTGCTCCGTCCACAGAGGAGGAAGTGTTCCCCCTTGTGTTCCTCCTGCTGCGTCTCCCTGCAACTTCCTCGCCCTCACTGTCATGTGCCGGCGACGGCGAGGGAAGAAAAAGCATCCTCGCTGCACGGAGGAAGAAAAAAAGAGGCTTCCCAGTGGCTGCTTTTTATGACAGGCTTGACAAAATAACCAGCCCTCTCATTACGGTATATGCAAACAATGATAAAGGGGACGGCGCAGAGATGTCATGTTAGACAATCAAGGAGGGGACCTCTGACACGCTGCCACGAGCGAATAATAAAGTGCCGCACCAGGCGACAAATGACACCGCACTTAATTTGCTGCGCAATGTTCCTGTAATTAGGTGAATTTGGCACAGGCAGGGGGGAGCGACAGCTAGATCAAGGTCTTGATGAATTAGGGGTCCACTGTCAAGATCAAATCACATTAATCAAGGTGGCCGAGTCCGCGGACAGCCGGCCCCCCTCCTCTCCCCCGCCCTCCACTTTCCCAGCCGGCGTGATGAATAGCCCTGCTTCCGCCAGGCGCGAAGTATGCATCACCATCAAATCTGTGAATTTAAATGTAAGAGTACTATTTGGAGAAATCTATTGACTTTTTTTGTCCCGGCGCCAGTTTTTCCTTTGTGATAAAGTAACTTCAAACTCCCGTTTCAAAGTGTGCCACGACTCGGCTCCGCGTCTTTCACCAGCTGAAATTTACGTGATGTTCGCGTTCAGGTCCTCACGAGTTCTTTCAGTGTCGGATCATAAAGTCTGTAATCAGAAATTACAACACAGTTTATCATTTTTAAACCAAGTGTTTCCAAAGATCTCATAAAATCAGTCCACTCTCCAGATGGCTGTTCAGTTTCAGCTGTTTTAACCTACAACAAAAGCAGCGCTCACCAAAATAAATCTCATTAAGGTAACTCTCCTCCATCCTCCTTCATTTGCAGATATTATCCCAACTGATTCCAACAAACAGGACGCTCTCTTTAGTAAGATGTATTTTCTTACTTCTGTTATCTTATTCTAATGGGATGAATGTGAATCACCGTTGCAGGTTCAGGGCTGATTTCACTGCTTTGACATTTAGATAAGTGATTTTTCAGTGGGCTCTTGCTTCCTGATACCAACAACAAATCCGTAAAGTTGAATTTTGCACAATGCTGCTTATAACACACTCTGTTTTCCTTGCGACCTGAATTTCCCCCAGGAAAATAAATGGGATTGCATCTCTTATTGAACCCACAGCAGCCTGCGAGTCGGCCTCACCACCGGCGCTGCAGCAGCACATGCAGCCTGTGCTGTGACCTCTATACTCGGGGAGTTTAATTATCACGCTAGCTCGGGGGCAACACGGCCTGCACCGCACAGATTAGCTCCACAACAAGCCATTAATGAATATAAAGAGGCGCCGGGCGGAGGTTGTGGCTGTATTATGTCATCGGTGATGGATCCGGCCCTGCCGATCGCCGCTAATGGAGCCAGCTGCAGATTGATACGAGGCGAGAGGCAGAGATTTATTTATCTTTTACCTTCATTCACTCAGGAAGGTAACTGCACGTGCAGTCAAGTATGTGCGTTCACACTTCTTCTGCACTTTTACTTACATGCAACATGCTCACAGGGTGGCATAACGCAGTAAAAGCAGCCATATTTTCTCATCACTTTCAGGAAAACGCATGTTTAGTGTGTGTTGTTCGAGTACGTCTTACAACATCTGCATCAGTCCAGAGCAGATTTGAAAATATCTGATGTTTTAAGAGCAAAGACTCCAACAGGTCTGCTCTTCCGAAAGATCAGAGACCATTTTGATTCGACAAACTCAGAAGTGAGACTGTGGCGCTCCGACGTGGGATAACTTTCAGTCACATTCGACTTTAAAGATCTGAAGACGTCTTTCACGGCTGGTGGTGACGAGCTCGCTCTCATCTTCACACTCTGCCGAAAGTTTCTGGGATGCCTTGCTCGGTGGCACCTCAGCTATTGAAAAAAGAGATTTTTTTCACTTTTCTCACTGAGATTCTCCCCGTTTGGATTCCAGTAACACAACTTCAGACTTCTCAGATCATCAGAGTGATTCATCCGCAGACGTTCGGGGCCAGAGAAGCAAAGCCTGCCCACATAATCAAACTGTGTCGGAAACAAGGGCTGCAGAGGGGAAATTTCGAACCAGCGTTGATTATTCACTTTGGAAGTCAGCATGTTGTCATCTGCTTTTGATATTGAACTTGGCGAACGCTCAGCTCTCATCAGCGCCTTCTAACACACTCGCGAGCAAATCCTCCAGAGTTAAAAACCAAAAAACAGCCTCTGCGCCGCGCGGTTGTAACTGAAGAGGAAATAACGATTTGCATCAAAAAGATCTGACGACTTTAACTTCAACCTGCGTCTTCGGAGCCGTCCGTCCGACTTGTGACGTGCAGAAATCCCCCCCTTCGGAAAATATTTACCCAGAAAAGAAAGGAGGCCACTTACCCGTGCATGGCGTGCAGCGCGTGAGGCTCGTAGTGGTATCGCCCCTCGTGATGGCGCATGTCAATCGGGATCGGCGTGTGGAAGGTGGGGAAGATGTGGTGGGGGGCTTCAAGAGCAGAGAGGCAAAGAAGAAGAAGAGAGTTAGATGAGGAAGGGAGGGAGGGAGAGGAGACTTCAAAAAAAGAGCTTGCCTTTCAAAAAGGGAGAAATTTCAAAGGCAAAAGGGCTACAATAAAGCAACATGAATTTCAGAGCAAGCTGAGCACTTTCGTGTAAAATATTGGCACTATCACACAAGAGAAGTGGAATAAATAAATAATCAAAGTCGTCCTAAGAAATCCTACATCTTGAACATAAAAGATATCCAACCGGGCTTTTGACAAAGACCTGCAGCTAGACGGGCTTTGAACCAGACGGGATGATGGACTGTGTGGAGGGAAGCTGCAGCTCCGACTCAAACCGGGGCTGACAGCGTTGGGAAAAGCTTTCCTCCGCTCGTCCAAACAGCACCAGTCTCCTCTGGAGCAGCGAACAACACAACCAAACACACACACACACACAACACACGCACACACACTCCTGGGCCAGCCGTAAACATGTCGGGGCATGAAGAAGTTTATTTTATTCTCGTCTGTTTTGTAGAGTTTTCTGGCCTGAAGTGACCGTGTGTGTTTGCTGTGTGTTTGCAGGTTTGGACACGCAGACGCGTCGCCTGTCGGAGCTGCCAGGTGAGAACGTGCTTAAATTAGTCCCTCGTACTTTAGATTTTATTATTAACATGTTGAGATAGCGCCTACGTTTCCCATGATGCCACAGCGCAGGATGTTTGTTTAAAAGAGGAGACAGCTCGGTGACATCACAGCGAATCCATCAAATGTTGAAACGATTATCAAAACTTTTGATTTAAAGTTTGAAAACATCAGTTATATTTATTTGTTTTCTGAAGCAAAGCAAAACATGATTCTTAGAGAGAAATAATGTTATTAAACAGCCTGTGACTTCCAGTTTAGATAAACACGAACAATAAATTAATAGGTGACGTGGGTGGATTGATACCATCTTGTGAGGGAAATACTTCATGTTTGACAAACTGGTGGTAATGAATGTGAATTAAAATGACATATAACGTTGATCAATTGTGTTTCAGTGGTAGTTTACCGGATCTGTGCTTCATGTATTAATCTTGAGTTTCATTCATTTCTATAATCTGAGTTAGCATGTTAGCGTGTTTTGCGTTTTGTCCGCTCGGGGGCAAATACCCGAAGCCCCGGCTCTGTAATAAAGGTGCATTCCTGTTTAATAGTCGTCTGCCTTTATGAGGTTTGTGTGTTTTTATCATGCATCCTTTTAATGGCCCTTTTTATTTTTCATTAAAGCCCTTTTGCGGATTCGTGTCGGATCTGGGAAGTTTACTCCGAACATCAGAGCTAATTAGCTGCTGCGATAACACGAAACCGCAGAAGATGTCGTGTCTTTATTTTACCACCTTATAAATGAAGCCTTTTGGGGTCTTTAACTCACTTTATGGAGTTATGTTTCTTGTTAACATTTTTCTCAGGTTTTTATTTAGGAAAAGCTCCATGAGGGCATTGTCTGACTCTCTCTCTCTCTCTCTCTCTCTACTTTTCCCTCATCATCTCCTCCCTCGCTCGCCCCCTGTACAGTTTTCAGATCCTCTTAATTGCAACCCGGTGTGTCTCGTCTCCGAGCTGCCGGATCGGAGAAGACAAGAGGAACAAAAAAAAAAAAAAAGAGACGAAGAGGAGGTGAGCCAGCTGATCTCTGGATTGCATTAAAATTCCTCTCGTGTCACACACACACACACACTCGCACACACTCTAGTGGGAATCTCGCAGGGTGACCTGGGATTTCGGAGCGGAGGGGTCAGGGCCACGGATCATTATCTGCTCTGGGCCGAGCGTTGGGAGGGGATAACGGGGCCTCCCGTGGCTCCCGAGGGCCCGGGACCTGAGTGAGTCAGCATACCGGGTCCATTCCTCTCACTCTGCACCCTGACAGCCTGACGGACAGGCCCGCTCCCCCAGCGCCGGCAGAAATAGCCCCTCTTTGCTTCATTTTTCGGCCTGCACAACGCCACCGAGGCCCGGCGGGACGAGGCTGGACTCCTTCAGCTGCGTCTCGCCGCCGTCTCGGCGTGTTTAGTTTGGAAGACGACGCTATTCTGCAGAAGTCGTGACCTCTCTCTCCGATTCCTCCACATTTGTTTTTTGTTTCTTAAATCATAGTCGATGCAGGAGGTTTCTTATTTATCAGTGGAGGCGTAAAGGTGGAGCGAACAGCAGGCCGAAAAGGTGAAAGATGCTCCGCTTTCATTCGGAGAGTTAGTTTGTGTCGTGACTGAGTCGTGTAAAAGTCTCCTCTCTCGGGGTTTGTGATGGAAAAAGCCTCCAGCTCGAGTGTTTAATTGATCTGAAGCTCTGTAATAAAGACACACCTGACATTCAGAAGTCAGGCGGTAATGCTGAGCAGCTGTGAGAACAAACAGCATCTCCTTTCTATCTGTCTGTATCTCTACATGCATCTTACGTACTGATGCAAAACTATTTCTATCTAAATGTTTTTCATAAATACTTATTGTATCTATTTGATATTTCTAAATCAGTCTCGATTTTTCACTCTTTCAGCTTTTTGCTCCTGTCTTTATTCGTCTCGATCTCTTCTTTTATCAAACTGTTTCTCTCTTCGAGTCTTTTTTTTTCCTCCGTGTGACCGAACTGGCCGCCCTCTCTGGCTCAGACGTCCTCCATTGTAATTTGGTATAATTACCCTCCGTCTGACTCCACACACTGTGTAGGCCGAGCGGGGCCACTATATATATAAATATGTGTGTGTGAGAGTGTGTGAGAGGGAGCTGAAGGGCCCCATTCAAAGAGCAGCTCGAGTTAATGCACCATTCATAACAGTCGGGGGTGAATTATAAGAGGGGGGTCAAGGGGGGAGGAGAAGGTGGGAGACAAAGAGCAGCTAAATCTGGGTCACCACGACGTGACGCAGAGAGGAAGAAGTCTTTTAATCCTTTGCTTAAGTACAGCTCGCAGTACTACAGTGGAAAAACACTACAGCTCAAGTAAACGCTAAAAAGTTTTTTGTTCACGTTAAATAGCTGTTGGAAAAATAGCTGATGACATTAAAAATAAAGTAGTTAAAATGGGGAACAAGCATGCAAATGAAAGCATGATTGTCCCAAAGCACACAACCAAAGAAGGTGTAGTAAAGGGAGGAAAATAGGAATGAAAAGAAGTTTATAAATTCACTGAAAAGTTTTCTTCTTGGTGGCAGAAATAAGATATGTTGTTGTTTCATTTACATAAAAAAAAAGAAAGTGTGATCTGAACCAGCAAACTAAACAACGCTTGAACTTTTTATGGTAATTTAAGAGTGTTTTTAAGCAACGTTTAATGTTTCAGGAAGATCCAGTAAATGTGCTTCCTATAAAACCGACTGAGTCACGACAGACGAGGTTTTTTTTAAACCTTACAAAAACAGTTCAGGGAGTTTGGGGATTTCTCAACAGGACCGACCCGTCCGGTTCGGACATGTCAGGTTTGGAGGAAGAAATCCAGCGAGCCGCCGTCAGTCCCGCAGTCACCGGCTGAGGTTTCCTCTGCGGCTTCGGGGGATTGACCGCGCAGGCTTATTCCATCACCCAGACAGCTCCATTGTTCTGCCGCCGCGGGAAGAACAAAAGGCGAGCGCTCGTGAGAGTTCAAGAGGCACATTTACCTGATTCACCGGGCCCCCGATCCCCCCTGGGCGCAGGCGGCGTCAGGCAGCGCCGCCCTGCCCTCGCTTAGGCTCCAGCCATCTATTAGTCTTTGCTTGATCGCATTTGTTTTAGCGTCTGCAGTGGGCCGGCCACAGTTTTTCATAGTCAGCCGCCCCCCCAACTTCTGTAGCACGCAGCAGAAAGTGTTTTCTTGTGTTGCTGCGCCATCTTAAAGTTTAGTATCATCTGAATTTCTTTGCAAAGGTTCGGTGTGCTTTGGCTTCGTTTAAAGGTTTCGGGAGCTGTTAGTAAGTTCGTGCGCTGTGATAATTTCCAAACCTTTTGTTTGTGTAAAGTTTTTTCAGCGCTGACATCGCGTGTTGACACTTTAACATTATTTCAGACTCCACATCTGGCCAGTGGTTATCAGCCTTTCTCTGTGAGACTCTAACAGACTAAAGCCGGGAAAGTTGACTGACATGAAAGTATTTGGTGAGGAGAGTAATTATAAACTCCGGCCGACCTTTGCAGGGAGATGTTTTCTGTCTTACTCACTCAGTGAAGAGCCTGGCAGGAAAAATAAGTTGTCTCAAGTCCCGAATACACAAACTGCAGCACTCGAGCTGTTTGATCAGGATTTCTTCACATGCTAACAACTCTTCTGGGTCTGTTTTATCACTTCCTGCACGGCTGAGGACTTTTCCCAGGAAACAGTGACGAGGTGAAGGTTTTTAAACTCGATACGAGCAGATCCAACACCGTTTCTTCACTAATAAGATCTCAAAAGACTTTTGTAAAAGAACAAGTTTTCACTGGCTGCGTCCGAAAAGATCCACAACCTTTACAAAACAGTATTTCTACTTAAAGTGTGTTCAAAAGTCTCCAATCACCGAAATCACAAAATTCTCAAACTTTTTGGCTTGTTTCTCCTCAAAGTATGACGATGTTTATGGAGCATTTGCTGCAGAAGTTTCCCTTCATAACTTTGATAGTTTAGTAGTTTAATAGTTTGATATTTCACAAGAAAAACAACAGACGTCTTAAAATGCACACAACAACAAACCTTAGGAAATCTCGAGTATTTTAATCTAATGAACGTGAATGAATTCATTACAATATTTGTCTCCGTCTGAACTTTTGGACTTTGAAACCATGATGATCATCCGTCCGTCCGTCCAAACCTCCGTGTGGTTGCACAAGGTGGCCGCGGTGGCAAACCACCAGGGGAAGAGTTGGTTATCAGCCTTCGACAGCCGGGCTCAGGCCACGTGTTAATAAGCTCCATGTATCACCGGGCTGAAGGTGAGCGCGTGGCGGCTGGCGCGGCGTGTTGTTAGCATGCTGTTTGTGCAATTTAGGTACTTAAAAGACTGCGAGGGTTCAAAGACTGATTGCACCGTCGAGTAATCACCCACCTCCAATGCATGGCTGATTTATCGCCCCCTCGCTTAATAGCACTGCTTAACACACAGGTTTGTCCAGATTAAGTAATTACCTTAAAGCAAAAGTTTATTATCTCCTCCGACGGGCCGGTGATAAAGGCTCGCTGTCGAGAGGAGCCACAGAAAGGGCTTGTAGCTGGTGAATGAGAGCGATAATTAAAATACAATGAATTAAATTGTCGCTTCTGGGGCTGTCACCATGCTCCCCAGCTAACATCCATATTACCCCGCTGGCACCCTTGCTAGGGGGGCGCCTGGGATTATGCCTCGCCCCGGACTAGTGGAGCAGCTGAATGGGAAATTACTCCGATGGGCCATCTGCAAATTAAACAAAGACCTAGTTCTTCTCCGAAATGAGGAAGGAGGGTGAGGAGAGGGAAAAAACCCTGAGCAAAGAATAGCACCTGAGCGCGGCGAGTCAGGTTTACACATTAGCTCGCTGTGGTTCATGTGGGGGGGGGCTTAATGAGGCGGAGGCCTCAGCAGATACAGATGTTGGAGGAGGGAGAGAGAGGAGGAAACACAGGGGAATCTTTTGAGTGATGCGCCTCTTCTTCGGCGTGGTGATGAATGCGTCGCAGGTGGAAGCCGAAGACGTCTTTTGCTGCTTCACCTCGCCCCCCCCCTCCACCCGATCGTCCCACAGGAGGCCCGGACCTCCAGTTCGATCTACCAAAATAGACGGAGGTCCGTCCTGTCGCGTCAGCACTCGGCAGCCTCCCGTGTCGATAAACGCTCCGCTGCACGCCGACACAATCTGCTGAAGCAGGATTGTCTCTATTTTTTGACCCGGCCGCTCCCCCAGCTCGGCTCCTAACCGGCTTTATTTTACTGCTGGACGTGTTTGTTTGACACTCGGCTGCCGCCTGACGGAGAGCAGGCCGGCCTCCTCGCTCCTCTGAAGACGAACTCCAGCTCGAACGAATGTTTTCAGACGCAGAAGGCGCGGCAGGAAATCTGAAGAAGCTTTGTCTCAGATACAGTTTCTGAATGTGTGTCTGGATGTATATTCAGTTCAGTTAGAAGCAAAAGCACCAAACCCTTCAAATTACCCCTCAGTTTTTCTTTCTGGCTGAGCAAAAACTTTTCCTGCAGAAGATGCATCTGCAGAGTGAACGTGGTCCAGACTCACACACACACACACACACACACACACACAACAAAAAAAACCCTCTTCACACACTTCAAAATGACCTTTCCTCAACAATGTCTCTCACTCTGCTCTTTTCTCCGCACAGGAGAAGCATGTGGGAGACGGCTTGAGAGAAAACAATAGAGAAACCTGAAGGGAATTGACTCTCTAATCCTGATTATCACTTTCACACTGCTGAGGTCCTGTGAGGCGCGCGCACACACACACACACACACACACACACACACACACACACACACACGTCTTGGAGGCTTTTTTCAGTCCTGATTTTCTTGAGATTTGCACCTTTTTATAGTTTTTCTTCTATTCTTGGTCCTGTTGTGGAAAAAGAAACACTTTTCTTTTCCATTTTTCCTGTTTTTAAGCAGCTTTCTCGTTCATTTTACATCTGAACTTAAACTTCTGCAACGACAGGAAACAACCCACAAAAAAAGAGAAAAGGTTTATTTGAAAAGTCCAACTACGACATCATTTCATGCGATGGTAGTTTTCAGCTTTTCCCCTGTGTTCTTGAACATTACGGGGAATTACGCCGCTCGGCTCCCATCACTTTGAGCCGAAATTACAAGATCTGGGCTCTGATTTGTTTTGACGTCTCTCACCGCCAGAATCTCGGCCCGGTGCGATGACACGTTACGAAAACTCTCCCATAAACAAGCTGCTCGGGAATTCATTTGAGTTTGGTTTCCAGGGGCCGGGGTGGCCTGTCATTGAGCAGAGCGAACCGAAGCGTTTCGTAAACACAAACTTTGCCACGGAGGTTCAAAAAGACGCCTGTAGGTGTGATTACAGCCTGTGAGAAAGCTTCAGGTGGATCGATTTCTAACGAGGATCTGATTTTTAGAGGCCATGACGTCCACAACAAGCTGAAAGTTCACGTCTTTCTCTCTGACTTTCATCCCTACGACTCAACAACATCGAAAGAGAGAGAAAGAAACGTTAAACTCAAAACTGTACAAGCATAAAAATGTGCAGAAGAAGCATTTCAGCCCCAAAAACCTCTCATGTTCTGCAGAAATGATGCACTTTAACATCACCAACATCAACTTTCCTCATTAAAAAGCTGAATAAGAACATCCTGACAGGACGTGCAGCCTGTAAAAATATTAAACTTTTTAGCGACGGCCATCTTGACAGGCTCGTCACAGCAGGGAGCAAACGGTGAACACCTGGATGAAAACAGGAAGTTAATTAATGAAACACGATCGATTCGAAGCAGCTCACTTTTTACGCGGCGAGTTAAAAGATGAAGTGAACACACTCCAGTTTCAGGACAGCAGGAGCATCGTGGGAAATAAACTGTTGAGTTTATTTCTCCACTTATGAGCTCGTATGAGAAGAAGCTTTTATGTGTCTGCTGTTCCACGTTGTGCAGATCCTTTCTTTGTTTTTTTCTGTGATCGGACGCAGCTGCTGAGCGAAGGAAGGAGGACTTTCCTCTTGTTTAAACATTTGTTTGGGACAGATCTGAGGAACCTCCAGCTGTGAAAGCTCCAAACTACTGTATCGGCATCCAAATCTACAACAAACCCACCAAGATGTGAGCTTATTTTTGTAGTTCAGTTTCCAGCCACTGGTGGCAGCACTGAGTCACACCTCTGATTAAAAATGTGCTGACTTCAGTTTAAAACAGCTTTTTTTCAACTGAAATATAATTTTCCGCCTGCCTGACGTGGTTTTTGCACATTTTACACACAACGCTTGGCTCAGGCCGAGGTCGGGAATCAAACCCGTGACCTTCCTGTGTTGGGACAAGGACTCACAAACACACACTGGGCTCTTTAGCAGAGTGCAGTATTGATCCGGAGGAGCAGCAGCAGCGAGCCTCCTCCATCTCATCCCAAGTGGGCGACCTCTGACCTGCACAATTCAGCCGCTGAATGGAGACGGCGAGGCCACAAAGCCGGCAAACAGCGCAGTGTGTAATGATAAAGTGCTTAGCCGGAGAGAGGAGGAGGAGGAGGAGGAGGAGGAGGAAGAGGAGGAGGCCGTCTCGCACAATGAGAGCACAATTAAACGCTGACTCGCACCTCGGCTCGTCTCAGCCTATCAGTGAAGAGGAAAGAGAGGAAAACAGGATTCAGGAGCGTTTTTCCCAAACTGGCTCGCTGCAGGAAAAATAGTCCGAGTTGAAATGGAGCAAAACATTAAATATGAAGCGCTTCACCACTTTGTTCCCTCCACATAACGCTGAAGCATCATTACAGTGATTCATCTTTAAAGTCCTTTCTAATGAGTTTCCTGTGACTCGCGTATCGACTTATTAAGAAAGAGATGGTACAAATGAGAGCAGCGCTGATCTGCATATCTCCTGACCTTGTTTCGGTCCTCGCTCGGCCTGGTTTGGTGGCTAATTAGCTCGTGCAAACGCCACCAATGGTTACAAGACAAAGCACGTCAGGACAACAATTAGTCTAAAAGAGCTATTAGCTTCCTGACCAGAGAGAGAGAGGCGAGAGCAGCACATACAGCAGGCAAACATGAGGGACGCCGTTATTTCCATCAACACTGACATCAGCTCTTTATTTCTTTCTAATGTCTCCTGACCTGATGAAAACATGCTGCCATGTTTTAGTGGACGCACGACGAAGCGAGGATGTGAATCTGTGGAGTAAAAAGATCCCTCAGCGGGCTGCTCGAGTCCTTGAAGAGCAGATGTACTCGCCTACCTTTTGGAAACAGGATGAACTTCACCGTAAACGCCAAAAACATTAAAAGTGACGACTTAAACAAACAGCCGATCCGTCATCACTTCATCCCACCGACGGATCCTCCTCCGGTGGAGAGCTCGCTTATTTTGTGCAATTTGAGAGACGGAGGGGAAGCCCGTGATTAGAAACGAGAGCCCGGCTGAGGGGGTTGTAGAAAGAGGGGAGGCCCGTGTGAGCGGGGGCAGCAGGCCGCCTGCCGAGGCTCCACGTCGGCCCTCGCAGTCACTCGGCTCGAGTTACCGGGCGTGTTTTCTGTACGAGGCCCCGCAGACGGGCTGTCAGCCGTGATCGAGTTTCGCCGTCACTGAGAAATGTGTCATTACACCCACATGCCGACGGCTTACACACATTATCCCGCAGCCTGCCGCCGCGTCCCGCCGCTCCAGGAGCTGGAGGTGGAGACAGATTGATTTCTGAATGAGAAAGTCTGAGCAGATCTGACGGCGTTTATCACCCTCAGACTCCGAGGAGAAAATACTCGGATACTTTCTTTTAAAAATACTTTGACTTAGAAAAATTCTGCATCATTTTTCTTGATTTTTAAGGATCCTAAAAGTCCAAAAGACTCTCTTTTTTTCCATCAGCTGTGTCACCTGAACAGCAGCCAAGTCATTCATGCAAACAGATCAATCACTGTCTGTTTGCCCCCCCCCCATCAGCCTTTAGCTGCACGTGGGCTCAGCTCATCACAGCAGGGACGACAACAAAGACTCAGACAAACCAACGCGGTTAAAGCTGCAAACAGGATGTTCGGATGAGAACGTTTTCCCAGAAGCCCCCGGTGTGTTAAAGTCGGACCATGGGAATACTGTGAGGGAGGTGGGGGGGCCCCGTTGTGGCGGTACAAAGCCGGGGTTTGTCAGTCAGGCGGGGAGGGAGGAGACGCCTTCGAGCGGAGGCAGCTCGGGAGGCAGAGGCGTTTCCACGGCAACAGATGAGTTTGGGTTCGAAGCTGGACCAAATGTTTGAAAGTTGCTCCATCCATCTTTTATTTGCATATAAACATATTTAAATCCATTATAACTAATAAATGCTTAGTCTGAACTTTAACATCAGCGAGCATGAAATATTTTGAGTTTTAATGTCAGACTAAAACTTTTAAACTGCCGCTTTATTCAACTCCATAATTTCATTTATTCACTTTCATTCATCTGTGCATTAAAAGTTGAACCTAAAAATGTTTGAGAGACCACCAATTTGTGTAACTGTGCAGCATAAACACCTCGGCAGTGAAAGCTCCACGCCCCGGCACGTTAAAAGCTAATGGACGATATTTAGTCACGTCCCTGCTTTAAGTCTGAGCCAAACGTCCCTCTGGTTTGGACATGATTCACTCATAAAGCCTGTGTGGCGTTCACTGACCTTTGCTCCTCGAACTTATTCCAGCCAAAGGATTACACGCTCGTTACTTCAAAAGATCCTCATTTATGTTTTTCATTTCTGCGTCTTCATCAGCACCGTCCACGTCCGTCCGTCTGTCCAAATCCCTTTTTTGAGCGTGATGCATTCAAGTGATTTTTTTCTTTTTACTGCGGCTCTAATCGGTTTCATTGCCTCTCTGAGTGTCGAGCACGAGGCCGGCTAATGGGGAACCACTTACTTCAGCGTGTTTATGAGGGAAAATATTCCTCAACGCGCCGCCTCGGTGTTGAATTAAGAAAGGGGCAAAGCCATATTTACGGTGTTTTAACAGTTGCTATGGGCCACTGGCGATGCAGACGTGGGTTTGCTGTTTGGGGGGGAAAAGTCTGCAGCTTTTTGAAACACAACACTGCTCGCTCTCTCAGCCCGGCCTTTTAAAATCCACCCGATGTGACAACCCGGCGCTTCATAAAGATTTATAATCGCCAGACAAACACCAGGCTGTGTGTTTATCCTCATGTGCGAGCTTTGATTTCCACTGTAGCCAAGCTAATTAGCTGTTATTGCTAATCTCCAGCTGCTTTCTGCAATACTTACAAGGCAATTAGCGTGCCTCTTCTCGTTTCACTGTAACTTGGTAAAGAGCGGCGTGGCAGCTGTGTGCTGTTTCTGAGGGCGGAGGCTCAGCGTCGGCTGTCACTACCTCAGACTGCGTCCGCTTGAGACGTTTGGCTTCAGAAATATCGAAAACATATTTCACCCACATGGAAAAATTCAATCTTTCAAAGAGTTTAGAGAGTGTATTTTATCTTATTTCCAAAAAAATGCATGACTCTGATTCAAATTTCATCCTTAATACTGGATTCAGACTGTTCAGAGCCTGAAGAAACACATTTATTAAGCATTAAGTCTAAAAATGGAGCAATCGTAGGTAAAGTAAACATCCTTGGTGCGTTGTGACGCCTAAAAACAACCACGAGCACCTTAAATCTGAACCGAATCGCGCCAATTCTCCTCTGCAAGAAATATCCATCCAAACACTCCTTAAAGAAAGTCTAAAGTTTGTCTGTTCTTCTTCTAATTGTTCCTTCATCATCATGAACACACACACTTTGCAGTTTATTTTGACTCACACACACTCGAGCACTAACTATAGATTCATCCGCCGCTGAAAGTAGTCCCCAACAAACGCACCATTTCACATCATTTAGATTTGACTCTTTTTAATAATCTCTGCTAATATTAATGTCAGGGCGCCGTTATTATTTCACCTCGTTTATTCTCACTAACTGAGGATTTCATGAGCGAACGAGGCAGAAGATTCACGAGCTGAGAGAGGAAACGTGCCGGCTGTTTTTCCTCGGTTTACTTTCTGTGGCTGGTATTTGTCTTGGAGGACCAGACGTCGGGGGGATTTCCATCAGCTGGCAGACAGAGGAGGTGGGGGGGGGGATGTCCTGTATCTGAAATGACGCTGCTCCAATCCCCCTTAAAGAAACTAACTTTACTCTCTTAGTATTTTTCCTCGTCTTTTATTCAAGGGTGGGCCGGCCACAGTGCGGCTGAACGGGTCCGAACTTAACGAGCTGCTAAAACCACGAAAGAACTGAATTTGTGTGGGTTTTGTTGGAGAATTTCATTGTTTGTCTAAAAGTTTCAGAGGCTTTGGGAAAGAGGGTTTTAAAAGAGAGAAAACTTTAGCGGAAAGCGGCTGCGGCGTGTTTTCGGGGACTCGGAGCGAAGTGATTTAAAGCTCGTGGGGTTTTTTTTGTTGTGGTCGGGTGGATGCACAGCTCAGATCAGCAGCACATGAATAGAGCGAGCCTCGCTGTTGCCCCGGCGTCCGTTTCCACCCTTGATCCAGATCACAGAGACGTGAAAACAGCAAGAAAACTACTAAATATCTGCAGATTCACCAAGACGCAGGCAGCCGTACGAGGTGGAAAAGCTAAAAATCTGACGACCAATCACATCTAATCATTGTTTTTACTTCTGTTTCGCATCGCTGACGTCTTTTTAGCGATGCTGCTGCAGTTTCAAATGATCAGGAGTCGTATTCATGAACTCACAAACACACTTTACAGTGATGAAGCAGGTTTTAGGAGCAGTGACGGTGTGCAAAGCTCTCTGTCTCATAATTAAGCTGTCGTAACGGTTTGTGAGTAAAATGAGCTCAAGCAGGAAAACATTTAGTTGATCCAGTCGATGTTTTACCACGTTTGTCTTCCAGTTTTAGTCCAAACAACGATCTGATCATCTGTGAGCGCCGCGTCGTGGCCTTCGCTGCGACACGTTCACTGATCCCTCTGTTTGCTTAACGGGTCACGAGTTAACCAAACACACACACTCGCACACACACAGTGTTTCCACATGTGCCGTGTTTTCACTCTGACTCGTGCAGATGTTTCTGCGCTCGTAACGTCAGTCTGAGGCTCCGACAGACTGTACACGACGCTGCAGTGTTTAGCTTCTTAGTGTTTGAGGATATTTAATCAATATTTACGGTTATAAAATGAAGCACTTTCAGAAACTGAAGCGTATTCGTGACCTGCTCTGTGTGGCCGATTAAAACGAATCCTGCGTTCAATATTCTGGAGCTTTTCTATCGTCATCTTATTCTGATTGTTCTCGTCTTCCTCCATCTCCGCTTCAAATGTTTCTCCACTTTTCTCACCATCTCTGAGGAGGATAAATAAATAGATTTTTATTATAATGGCACCAAACTGTTCAGCATTTCATCATTTACTGACGAAATGCTGAAGGTTTCATGGAAAAACAGGTGAGTCACGGCTCAAACGGTGACTCATCGTGTGCTTTCGTTGACTTAATTTGACTTGTTTGTCGTCGAATGAAACTTTTTTAATCGTCGCTGCTCGTCATCTTTGAGTCTTTGTGCCGGACAAACCTCTTGGGAGGGCGGGGAGAGAAAAGGAGGGCTACCAAATAGAAAAATGAAAAAGGCGGCGGGTGGGGGGGTTTGGCGACTTAATCCTCTAAAACATCCATATATCGCTCCCGCCGCTCACTCCCCACAGCTGTAAATCTGCAGGAATGTGGCCTGTTGTTTTTGGACTCAGCGCGAGCAAACCGTGATGGCTTCGAGAGATTGATGCCTGCAGACGCCGCCTGACGCTCGCGCTCGCATTTTTCAGCGCTCGGACAGATTCTGACAAACGACGGAGACCCAAACACAACTTCTGTACTCTGATTTTAAACCGTGAGGAACTTCTTTATCCCTTTTTTTTCCCTTTACTTTGGCTTGAATTGAGTATAATTAGATGCTCATCCTCTCTCTGACTGTGGATTAAAGTTTGAACTTTGACCCCTTTGAACAAAAATGCACCTATTTTAGCACTCATAAGGTGCTTTTTATTAAAAAATGTCCCCAGTTTGGTGCATTTTTCAAGGTATTGAATGTGCAGCATGTTGGATGCTTGCAGGCTCATCTGGAATAAGTAGGCCATGTTTTTACAGCCTCCTCTCCTTAATGACTCCTCTCAGGCCTGAAAACAACTAACAAGTACAAGCACAAAGACTTATGTATTTCTTTAAAGTTGATTTTTATCCAGTAATCTGCCCCCCGACTAAAAATAGACGAAACACCAAGAAAAAAGACGTTTCTGTTTTCACTTAGTACATCTAATCTCGCGGTCCCTTAGACCAGCCTCTCCCCCGAGTGAAACTTCAGATAAAGCGGGACGAGGGCATCTTGGAAAGTCATCAAGCTAAATGTTTACAAAGAGCCGCAGAAATGTGTGTGTGTGTGTGTGTGTGTGCAGAAACCCCATTAGTCCAGATGACTGCATGCAGCTCACTCACATTTTCACTGTGATTGCAGGAAAACTGCACCAAACTGAGACCACATGCTGCACAAAACGTCCAATTTCAGGCTCAAAGTTTCAAATTATATTAAAAAAACAAGTGAATCTGAGCTGGTTTTATTTATTTAATCAGCTCCTAACTTTGATTCAAACTGAAGTGAGTTATTATTGGTTGGCAAATCAAACCTAATTTAAAACTTGTGAGTGTCTTTAATTCATCTGTGTGTGTTTGAATGAACGTGGGCTCTTGTTAATGACTGATGAGTTAAAAAGGAGAAAGAAAGTTTCAGCTGACAGTGAAATAGTTTGTGTTAATGTCAGGGGGCTGTTTTTGTGCCCCCCCCCCGGGCAGGGCCTCATTTAAAGAGCACAGAGGCAGGAAGAGAGAAAAGAGCCGCCTCCTCTGTTTCTTCTTCTTCTTCTCGGGAAGATTAGTGGCCGTCCTTTTGGAGTAGGAGGCGGATGTGGAGCCTTTTTCGGTCGCATTTTTCTCTGCCAGCGGGCCTGACCCCCTGAGTGCTGGCGATGGAGGGGGGGGGGTCCTTGCATCCAGCCTCCATCAATTACTCACCGTCCAGTGGCCCCTACAGATAAAGAAACCGTCCTTATCGCTAACCCGCCGCTCTTAAAACAGTAAACCTCCGTCCGTCCACGCTCAGCACGCCGCTCGTTTTCATCTAAAGCTCGTTACCTGAATCCTGGAAACACCCGACCACAGGACAGGAAATATGAGCGCCACCGTTACAGCCCATAATCGATCACAGAGCCGACCAGAGGGGTGTTTACGCCTGGTTTTCATGTTTTCTGCTGGTCTAAATGGACTCACAGGGGGAAATTAAAATGGATAAACGCTGAATCCTTTCAGTATATTTGTGTATCTACCAGATCACATGACATCATGAGTCTGATTAGGCCACCCATGATTGGTTTTATTATTAATATGTCCATTTTTCCCCCCAGAAATGCTGCAAATCTTCACACAAATTTAGTAAAAGTCAGTGAATATTTAGCTTAAATTTAGGAATGAATTTTCTGCGATTGACTCAAAGTTTAATCGACATTTTGACGCTAAATTTCTTCTTCTGTCCTGAAATATTTTCTAAGATAAAGCCTGTTTAGGTGCGCCCCCCCCAGCCTAAGCGCTCCGGGTTCGTCCCAGCAGAGCGAGCTGTGAGGGAGGCAGAGCGCCGAGCATCAATCTCCTCCTCCGGTGACAAACTCACTCTCGCTGTGATGAATGTCACCAGCCGCCGAGGACAGTTAATCAAATCATTAGCGGCACCGCGCGTTTCCTCTGGCCTAGTTTACAGACGGGGAGAGAGGAGGACTCAAACCTCCAAAAAAAAAAGAAAGAGACACACAAAGCTTCGTCTCCAGGATTCAATGGTCACGTGCTTTCCCTCCTCAGAGGAAGATAATCCCACCATGAGTGTGATGATGTAGTTAAAGTTAAAGTTCATTGTTCGCATGATAAAGAGAGAAAACATCTGTTCGGGATCGTTTGGTTTGATCGAACGTTTTCTCAGGATGACTCGACTTTTAACACAACAAGAAAGTAAAAAAAAAAAAGGCCGTTTGAACGTGAAGCTGCTTCTGCACGACGACGGACGTCCTGTTTGACTTTTATTTTTTAGAAAGGTCAAAATAAACTCAAGTAAAAAGGAGCCAATCAGGACCAAGTTCAGCTGTTTCCTGAAACACGCCCGGAAAAAAAAATGGATTTTTGAAAAGGCAATAACTCTAAATTTAACCAATCCAGCGTAAATCAGATTTCCAGCAAGCCTTAAAGAAATGTCTCTGGACTTGCGTGTATATCAACAGAGGGAAATTTCCTCCCTAATACAGGCTGACTTTAATTCTCCACAAAGTGACACACACATCAATAACGCCCGCTGGATTCTTTGTCATTTCGCCGCATTTCTCACCAGTATTTTCCCCTCTAAATACCTTCGGTTATTACGGACGGGTTTGAAATCATAAAGGTCCCCGAGACGGCGTAAATGTGTGAGCAGACAGATGCGCGCTGTCAGAGGAAATACAGCCGCTCATTTGAATCTATTAACCGAGCGAGCGCGGCCCAACAAAAAAAAAAAAAAAGTCCAGAAGTCACCGTGCCAGAGCTTCCTGTTTCTCCAAAAAAAATAAATAAATAAATGTCTCGTGCAGGGGGGTCGCAGAGTGGACGGAGAAGAGAGACGGCGTCTGACAGGACGGGAGGAGCACCTGGCTCCTTTCTAATTGACTCGGCGAATCCACTTTTTAAACCAAGTGACTCTCGCTTGAGCTTCATTATACGCGCAGCCCATTTCCATAAGGCCTCTGGGAACGAGACCTGGGCCGCCGCTCACGTGAAATAAATGACCGCTCCATGATAAATGGTTCTATTAGCAATCCAGATTGTTAAACTGTGATATAACAGATCGGAGAGGGGCGCGGGGGCCCATTCATTTTCCTCCCTTCTGCACACATCCGCGCTGTAAATAGCTTGTTTTTATGTGTAAATAACATATTAAAACTCGGCATTAGCCCTGTCCTTTGATAGAGAGGAAATTGTTGTAAATAAATAACGCGGGACGGGAATATAAAACAGGCCGGCGCCGTTACAGAGCCGGCGTGGAGGCTCAGAGGTGGGCATGACTTAGGTGACAGGATCCCGCAGCCAACAGTAAACAACACGCCGACAATAAAAGAGGCCGAGCAGCAGCAGTATTTTACGTTCGTCTCCTTTTCCTCCGTCGGCCGGCTCGTTTGGGAAAAAGGTTCAAGGACCTCGTCTCATCTGCCTCCCTCTGCTGCTGCATATTCACTTATCAGGAGCCGGCAACTGGAATAATAATGCATATTACGCCGATAAGTAATTGCTCTGTCTCGACACGGTGGCAGACGGTCGTGGTTTTTTAGCGCCGAGGCCCGAGCCGCCGCGCTGATATCTGATTGGTGGAGACAGGCGGCGGCAGCGGTGAATCGCAGCTTCTTGTTTATTTAAAAGATTAAAATACGGCGCTCTTACGCGGAGCTGATAGGGAGGAAGAGTTATGGAGGGGACTCTTTATTTTAAGGTGAGAGAAGATTAAAAACTCAGCTGATATTGAGAACGGAGCCTTATAAATATACAAGAGGAACCGCGGGGTTAAAGGTCAAGTGGGGTCACGTTTAGGGTCAAAGAAGGAGTCACGTAAAATGAGTTTGTGTGTTTTCAATGACGATGAAAAAATGAGCTCCTTTTTTTCAATTTCAGACAACAAAAAAAGACTCAAATACAATAATTCTTCATGACAGCTCTCGAAATAATAAAACAAAACTGCAGATTTACTCCCAATTTAGCAGAAATCAAC
>JAVQJZ010134621.1:0-10197 GCA_036025355.1 Leiopotherapon unicolor | reverse complement strand
TTCCCTGAGTAGATGTTACGGGAAGTTAAAGAGTGATTACTCAACAGCCACTAGCCAGCTCCAAATGAAATGCTGCTCTCTAAATACTAAATGAATAAGACGTTGTACTTTAACAAGTTTGCTATATCAACTTCGGTGATGATATGTCAATGCCATGTTCACAGCCAGGTCACTGTAAACAAATTTCTTAAAAAAAATGTCTGTGGCTCTCAGCCACACACTCGCTGGTTCCCACTGAAAATGGAAATCTTGGATTGAGGATTTGGGTTGAGATAGTTTTCGGTTTAGCAGGAAAAACTAGTAAAAATGTTTTTTGTCATTTGAAGGTGGTTTAGAAAGAACATGCCAACCAGTCGAACCCTCCTCCTAGGTGTTGATTGTATTTGCGCTGCAGTTGTCAACGCATTTCCGTTTCATGCAGTCAACTAAAATGAGGAGCTGTGGTACCTCTGATTCTCTGTTTGCAGCCTGTTGAATATGTAATCACGTCTTTGTTGGAACTAAAGAGGGCTGTGTGCTCAAGCTCTCAGACTAAGAGACAGGGCAAATATAACCCAGCATGTACACACACACACACAAATGGCTCTGTGGTGTCAAGCTCTATTGCCAAGATACACAGGAACCAAATCGCTTATTCCCACTATGTTGTGTTTCTAATTTGTTGATTATGGTGCCCAAATCCTCCCAGATCCTGCTCCAACTCAGTGACATGCCACTGATATAAACTGAGTGTGAAAAGCATTGACAGGCAGGTGTTACGACCACTTTCATTTCTCACCACAACAACACAAACCAAACACGCACTCAGGTATTCTGCTTTAAGTTGGCTAATATAAAGAATATCGTTTTAATAAAGACCCATTCAAACCTTATTTTGATTTAGTGAAATGAAGATTTAGCATGTGCGTCTATCCACAGGACAGAGGGCATTCAAATCCATGTAAACCTTTGTTAGGACGTGAGCTATTATTCAGATTACTATGAACACATGGACAAACTAAGTGACTCCTCTAAAGGTCTCAAACAGAGGTGGTGGGGTGGGGGGGGCAGGAGGGGCTTAGTTTTGGCCTTTTCCTTCAGAGAATGCAAGTGTGCTGCTCAACAACCTCATGCATGTGTTCCCCTGGACCGCTAAAATAAATTTACCTCCAAACATCTTTTCATCATAAATCAAAACCTGATTTGGAATTATCTCTCCACGTCTGTTGTGTTTTTCTGAATATCAGCTGCTTGTGGCTGTGTAGCTTTGAAAAATGCAGGCTCTGAGGTGCAGGAGTTAAGCTTCCCTCCATAGATATCCTGTATTAGGGAGATAAATACCACAGTTGGCTCTCCAAAGAGTTCCAGAGATTTATGGATTGCTTCTGTGCAGCAGGCCTCTGGGAAGCAAATATTCTAAGAAATCTTCCGAATGTTTTGGTTGTGTGCAACACACACAGACTGACTCCATCCAAGCCTGTAAGGCTGAGCTGCAGCAGCTGCTCCTGTGGCTGTAGTGTAAGAGACATGGCTGCATGCAGGTCAGGACATAATTTATAGAGGAAAACAAACAGAAAACAGAAAAGGGTGGAGCGGGGTGGGGTGGGTGGAGTGTGCATATATGTGTGTGGTTTTGAGGGGGACTAAGATGCAACAGCCGAGGGTGTTGCATCATCCCATTAATTACTCCCACTGCACAATGTCCTCCACCACAGTGTACATGACCCACATGCTCAGAAAGATAAGCAGGGCTGTAAGGAGCATGGGAATAGGGTGAAAAAGAAAAAAAAGGGATCAGAAAATCAGGACAATACTCCAATCAGCTCAGCCCCTCACTGTCAAAGTTTTTATTTCAGCCTAAGCCTCAATCCACGTCAATTACCACCGAGTAGCTGGGAACAGTAATCAAGAGGGCGTGGGGGGACTTGCTTTTGTTCATTTATGAAGTATTTTAGTGGAAAGTGGCCTGCTGGGAGACACCCCCGCCCCGCGCCTGGAGATGGCCAGTTAGTGAGAAGGGCCATGACGGATAAATCTGATCCTTTGTAGAGGCAGTATTGATCCAGCAAAAGCTCACTACATGAATCAAGTATGAGCTCTGTGCTGTTAGGTCCTTCACTCTGTGGGATGGATGTGCTTCAGTGCAATGGAAACACACACTTTCTCATGTAGCCCAAACTGGACAAGCTGGTCATTAAAACCAATCAGGCTGAGGGCTGCTGGCACTACGACGGGAACTTGGACTTGAATTTCATGAGATCTCAGTGTGGGGATTTTAGTTCGGGAGGAGAGCGGCGTCATCGTTGGCCCAATTAGCTCAGAGAAAATATGTGAGTTTTAAGTAAACTTAGCAAAATACAGCAAGATACACTGCCAGATTAGAATCATAATTTATAATTCTCACATGATCATTATTAAGGTTTGACCAACGTCTTACTGTAAACTGCCAAACTGCCAAACCTGCCAGCAGATGTTAGCCCACCTGTGAATTTTTTTGTAAGGTTTTTAGTCCCATGAGGGTCTAAATCCTGTGTCACAGGTTCTTCAAGCCCATAAATAAAAGTAATATACTTACATGCTTGTTATTTGATATGTATACAGTTATATTGGCCAACAGTTACATAAGCTGAACTGCAGTCTTCTCTTTATCAAGCATCCAGTTATGAACAATGGTAGGAAAATGATCTTCACAGAGGCAGGTAGTGGCCTAATTCTATGTCTCTTCTCTACTAATTGCTATGCCAGTCAATGACGAGTCATTTACAGTTCACCCCTGTACTTAGCAACAGCATCTTTTGTCTCTTTCTCTCTCGTCTGTCGCTCCCGCTCGTGTTTTTCGAGGATGGTCAGAATAACCAGCATCCATCTCGTCTGTTTAGTCTGTTACGGTATTTCACAGGGACAACCTGTTCTGGTCCTTCTGGATTTAACAGACTGCTGAGCACAGGGTATTTACGACACACACTCACGCACATGCACACACACACACACACACACACACACACACACACACACATACACACACGCACAAATCTCCAGAGTATAGAATCACAGAGAAGCAACACAGCCTATTTCACTGCAAATTAGGTTAATCACGCTCCAGAGAGGCCCAGTTAATAACCCTCATAGAGGCTATTAAGATGGCACCTAAATCACAGAAATCTGAATATCAGATGGCCCCTTACACACTAATGTCATGTTTAGCCCTGCAGTTCTAGCCTTAATCACAGTCGTCATAAACACCCTAAGAGAAAACACCACAGTGTGCAGTATAATATATTATAACAACCCTGATTCAGTGACATTAATAAGAATTAGACAATTACTCAGACACAAAGCCGTTTTCTCTTCCAAACAGAGATGAAATACAGAATACTAAATGTGATGAACCAAAATTTCAAAACGAGGAAACACCTGAGTTCTCATAACTCAAAGTCACGCTCTGTCTTTTTTCACAGGATGTTCTCCAGAATAAAACACTCCTGCCACATGACAGATCACAGTTATCCCCATTACAAGAATTTATCCAGGCCAGAAGAGCCGAAAGAAAGACACGTGTATCAAGAGTCACCTGTACTCCGCAATCCTGTTGCAGGCAAGTGGAAAGTGACAAATGAAGCCCTCCTGAAAGGCAACTGGTGTCTCTGCCAGTAATATTTTGCAGCTGCAGCGTGTCAAGGCCTGATAGCATTTCCAGGGCCTCAGCGGTATGAGAGCTCGCCATGGGGAACCTAAAACTGTGTGACGTCCATGAAAGATTGAGACCGGAGATGCCGAGCCTGGGAGAGATGAATTCCTGCTGGTTAACCCTCAAGAGAGACACTCTGTGGCTCCAGCTTGTTACAGCTCCGCAGCATTACAGGCGCTCGCATCTTGGATCGGATCTAAATGTATCTTCTTTGAGACACATATGAAGCACATAAGAAACGAGGGAACACCATCACAAGAGTCACGTTTGAGTGACAATGCAGTGATGCTGAGTGAAAGCTAGCAGGACATCATGGTGTAATGTGGCTTTCTTTTCATTTTCATCCTGAATCAGGTAGTTAATGCTATCAGAGGAAACTCTACTACACACACCCTTGAAGCCATTGAAAAAAAACTGGGTGATGGGTGATTTGACTAGACTAGACTTAAATTGCTCTATGTCTACTTGACCAAACGATTTCGACAAGCAGCTATGTTCACTTACATTAATATGCTCATTTCAAGTGCCATATACTTGGTGCTGAAGCCATAAGTGGATTTATAAATCAGTCAAAAATTAATCAACCACAATTATTTTGATGATGATTTAAGTCATTTATCAAGCAAACCTGCAAAACATTAACGTGCGGTGTATGAAGTTATGACATCTGAAAATTCAGCAATTAATCAATTATTCAACTAAATTGCAGCCATAAAATATGATTTTTTGGAAGCTCCATCGCAGCAGAGGTGGCTCCCCTGTTAAACTACAGTCAGACAGAGCAGCAGAGCTGAACGGCAGATAATAAAATTAAAACAGTTATCACCATGTAATATATTCTGATACGTTACATCATAGCAAATTATTCTCATAAAATACATTAAATGATCTTTAATTAACTGTGCTGCACTGTTTAGAGAGCCTCACATATTTAAAAGAAAAAATAACTACTCATTCTGTTAACTTGTCTTTTATGTTTCTTACAGTCACATCACTGTCATCATACCATTACACCGCAAGTCCATAGCTGATGATTGAATGAACATCTCTGGTGAGAGCTTGATGAACAGAAAGTACTGTGGTTGTCTTCAGAATCCTTGTTTTTTAATCTAGGTGTCTGTCCACCCATCCTCCTCTCCAGGTTTGCTAAAGGCAGTGCTGTTGCATTTACGCCCACAGATCACTTTTCAGTAGGTGGTTTGTTCTTTGTCTGTTCCAACAGGTACAGTGGCTCTGCACATGCTCATTGTGTGTTTGTTCTTGTGGTTTCAGAGACTGAATGTTTAGAAAAACCTAATGCTGCCTCACTGTAGGATAATAAATGACAATACACAAGCTTTCAGCCTGTGAGGGAGAAAACAATCTGGAACATGCTGAATTACTTTAAATGGGAAGCGGCTTCGGTCCATAACAGCAGCAACATCATCCCGCATCCAATTTTGGCTTCCCGCATCTTGTCAGCGAGTGACAACAGATTCCTGAAGATGGAAATTGGTTTCTCTGTGACGGATCCATCTGAAGATATGGAAGCTAAATGCATTTCATTTCATCATCTTATACAACTGCTGTGTCTTAATGCGTGCATTGCCATTACCCTCCGAGGTCAGCCCTGAGACGTACAGTGTGTGTCATCCATAATAAATGTATGGCTGCGATGGGGCAGGAATTAGAGCCACCAGTGGGAACGAGGTCCTGCAGGTGGGAAGAGAATCTCACCGCTGGCTGGTCTGCTCTCATTTCACAGCGTGTCATTACCTCTAAACCTATTTTACGCCACATGAATGGGCTCAATTTTAGCTTTTGTTTGCCGACTTCCTAACTAAGCCAAAGTCAGTGGACTTAATAGTCCAGAGCAGCAGGCTTTCACTGCGGGACGTCGTTTGATTTTTGTTGTCTCACTGTGTTTCTCTGATATAAGAACAGGTTGAGCACCTTTTCTTCAGTCAGTCAACATTTCATCTCCTCGATCTTGGATCTTCACTCAGTACACCCACCATTCTCATATTCTGGGGGGGATGTTCAACTTTAACAGCACCAACTCTTAAATTAAATCATAAGCCCTCAAAGAAACAGATTTATAAATATATAATTTATTTTTTATTATAGCTATAATTTCACCCACTAATTACCTTAGTAATTGCCTGTTTCTATCAGAGCGCGTGCGTGTTTTTGTGCTGGCACGTGGGGAGGAGCTGGCAGACCTAACCTTGAGGCTGCGTGCGCGCGTGCGTCCATGACACGTGCGTCCGGAGGGCGCGCGCATCCATGAGCGTGTGTGTGTGTGTGTGTCGCCTGCGCCGTGCTGTTGGCGACCCCCAGCGTACAGGACGGGAACTTTTCGATCAAATTCTTCCTTTTAACACCCCCCAAAAAAAGCATCCACATGAAGCCTCTTGAGTGTGTGTGTGCGCGCGCGCGAGCAGCAGGCAGGGTGAGGGTGTGAACTTTGGCACGGGAGGCTGCGTGTTTGTATGTTTGTTTGTTTCTTTGTTGTTTGCAGACATACTGATGCGCACAATCCAACCAGTGATTCCTGCAGACTCTCCTAACTTGCAGTGGCGTAGATTAAAAAAAACCCGCACACACACAACATGTTTCCGGACGGGAAACAACACACAGCACGAACAGCTCCGCCGCCATCCTCTGACACGATCAAAACCACATGAAAAGCAGACGCTCCTCTTACCTGCGCGCAACACTCCGTTTTATCCACATTGTTTTTCTTTCGACCGCCGAATCCTCAGTGCTCCAGCAGTCCTCCCATTGAGGAGCTTCAGCCCCAAAGTCGACAGCAGCTGATGCAAACACTCAAGTGACGGACCTTACTCCAGCTGGCAGTAACGCCACCATCATTTAAGCCGCATCCGTCAGCGCTGCGCACCCCGCATCCCTCACACCTGATCCCGGAGACAGAGCGCGGCTCGGCTCGGCACGGCTCTCTCTCAAGTTGCTCGTCAGTTGTTCTGCTGGCGATGATCTCCCTCCTTTCTCACTTAAAGGAGAGAGAGGAGGAGAAGAAGGGGTGGGGGGTGGAAGGGCGGGCAGGTGAGAGCGACCCTCAAACTTCAGGCGTGTCAGTCAGTCTGTCAGTCAGTCTGCCTGTTTGTCTGTCTGTCAGTCCCTCCTCAGCTGGCCGCGGACAGGAGCTGCTGGCATCCTCGGTGAAATGACAGCGCAGCTTCTCCTACATTGTTGGAAGGCAGATCCAAAAAAAATGGGGGTGGAAGATGATTTTTTTTCTTTCTATCTTTCTTTCTTTCCTTTTTTTTGAAGCACGGAGGAGATAAGTCAGCGCTGGCAGGGGGTCCTCATTATCTCCTCACATCTCTGGAGGTGCGCAGGGGTGAGACAAAGTGAGGAGAAAAAAATAGGTGCAACTGAAAAAAGGGAGAGGGGGAGGCGACGGAGGAGTATCCTGGAGGCTGAGAGTTGTTTGAGAGGAGTTGGAGAGAGGGAGAGAGAGAGAGAGAGAGAGAGAGAGGGGGGAGCTGCTCCTCTTCTCTCTGACTGACGAGCGACCTGCCCGCTCAGCCCCGCGCGCCCGTGACGTCATTTTAAAGCCAAATATGTCATGTGCCCGAGCGTCTCGCGTCATGTGGGTGCAGGGTGTCACATTGGGTTTGATAAGAGGGGGGGGGGGAGCATCCAAACATCTGGATGCAAATGTGGAGCTCGTCCAGCATCATGTCAGATGCATGGAGTCACATCAGATCATGTTCAGGACCAGTTCAACGTATGTTACTCTCTTTTAGGCACCCAGGGTCACATCCTCCCACTGCTGAACAGTTCAAAAACTGTAATTACTGTTACAATATATAATATAACAAGCAACAGTCACTGTGTCTCCATGCCTGCAGGTACTACAGCTGCTATTAATGACAGAGCAGCATTTAAATGTGATCAGCACTACTTAAATAACAGGGAATGTGCAGAAGAATAAGACAAAAACTAAATAAATTAAAGCCACAAGGAGTTGACTTTTTTTAAGTATCTAAATGTTCTTTCAAATTCCTCTGGTGGCATACAAGTTTGTTTCCAGAAAGAAGATGAAAAAAAACAGCAATCCTTGTGAAAACTGAGGCAGTCTATGTTGTTTTCAGCCAATTTATCTCAATGGAGGAGTGTGTGTGTGTGTGTGTGTGTGTGCAGTGCCCTCCAGTGATACGTCCACTGGGGGGTGCCAAAGTCAGATTTCCTTTAATTCTACAAAGGTACTGGAAAAATAAAAAAAAGTTGGTGTCATTAGATGAAAGTTAAGAGGTCACCAGAGTTATTAAAGTTCATCCTGGGGGGAGCACCAGAGTAACAGTAGTTATAATAGTTGTTAAGGCTAAGGTCACCGCCACGGTGGAACTAGAGGGAAAGTCATTGAATTACACAAGTCATCATGATTTATCCTCTGGGGACCATGAATTTTTATACATACTTTTATAGCAACCCATATTTTAATCTGGCCGAGTGAGTATATTATTATTTATTTTATTATGTATTATATTATATTGCTGCTCAAGGGCTAAAGCCTTTAAAATGTTTACTTCACATAGATTGTGGCTGCTCCTGACCTGAAAGAAGTCAGGACTCTGCCAAAAGTTATGATTGATATATGGACGGATAGATATATATTGATGGATGATTGGTGATGTCAGAATTCATGAAGTCTTCCACGTCAGGATCCATCACGTCACCCCGAGCTTCAGAGCGGTGAAAACTCCCTAAGCTGAGGTTAACTGTGTTTTCTCATAATATTAACCAGCTGAGTGCTTGAAGTGAAGGGCACTTTTTGGTGCGTGTGTGTGCATGCGTGTGTGTGTGTGTGTGTGTGTGTGTGTGTGTGTGTGTGTGTGTGTGTGTGCGCGTGGGTGTGTGTTATATCCAGTGTCTTTCCCATATGACATGAATGCAGCATTAAACTGTCATCCGGGAGGCTTTTTGCACACCTGTACTACAAGATGTCAGCGGCGGGCAAAATCCCATTACATTAGAATCAATGTGCTGATGTGACCGCACAGCGAGATAGCTGGAAATATTATCTATGACAAGATCAACCCTTGCGTGAGAAAAATAGAGAATGTGGCGGCCTTTCTTGCACACCTTGGGGTCAAAGTGTCAAACCAACGAACACATCACACCTGCTTTAGCCTTTGTGACTGCTGTAGCCTTTCCTAGAAAAAAAGAAAAAAACATTACAGGGCTGAATTGTTTATGTTTTTCATGAGCACAACTTCTCAGTGTGCTTTAGAGATATTCATATTTTGAACCTGCAAAAATGAGCTTCTCTTCGCCTCAGGTGTGGTTCTGCTTTGCTCCCAAGGTTCGCCTTGATCAGCGTGTGCTGTAGTCGCTCACCTCCCAGCCGGATCAAGTGCAGCTGTTTATATAATTTGGCTGCTCCATACATGAAAAGAGACTTTCCTCCCATACTTATTGTTAGCGTAAAGCGCATTTCTGTTAAACACCCTCATTACTGCATCAGTGTGTATACATACATCCTGATCCAAGTGGATACCTCTGAGGAAACCATCAGCAGCTCCCCAGCAGATGGAAGCTGTCATCGCCGTCTTTCTCTCTGTCACTTCCTCCATCCTCTCCCTTCGCGTTCACACTCTCCCTCTCTCTCCCACACTCGCTATTTTGCATGTCGTCTCCCCGCGTCGCGTGTTTGTGTGCGCGCTCGCCCGTGCTGGTTTGTTTGTTCATCTGGGCTACGAACATGTGATACAGTGTGAACAGGCTCGCTTTGCCTCAGAGACGGAGTCACAGGTTGTCATGCATGTCTGAGACTGCGGGTGGCTTCAGCTCACATGGACCTAAACGCAGCATACTAAACATCTGTTGTGTAAGCCATTAACACCCCGCCACGAGAGTGCGAATTAAAAGGAAGAGGGATTTGAGTATTGCTGTGTATCTGCTAAGCTGGATTGAGTCATTCTGAACAGCAGTTGTGGGTACAGTTTAAGTGTGCGGGGTGAACTGGGTGCTGCAGAAGGAGTTTACGGCTGTGGTCTTGCAGGGGAATGAGACTACAGCGATTTTACATGGCTCTCACTGGGCAGCGGTTCAGTCTGTTGTTTCCAGTGCAGAGGTTATCATGAAACTATCCTCCCTAAATTCATTTAAAACCCATTTTTCTTACCATCTCATGCTGAAGATGCACAGACTTTAATCTGACCTGGCTTTGTTAAACTGAGTAGAAGTTTTAGTATTGCTATCCCCACATTGGTCATTCCAAACATGTATTTCATTTTTCACCCTCTTAAACAGTTTGTCGTTTCTGCTGCTTGTGGGCTCTCAGTCAAAACAATACCCAAAGATGTAGTTTAATGACATAATGAAGTAGCACAGGATCATGGGAGTTGGTGTCTTCACCATTAACACTGAAACTGTATCTGACATGACACAGGAAGAAATCCATGTTCCCGGAAATCTGTTAACGTTTTATTAACGTCACATTTAATCACATTTATTTATTCTATTTCATTTCTTTCCAATGAAATATCTACGTTAATGAAAACATTAGGTTACTGTAACGT
>JAVQJZ010134609.1:0-12462 GCA_036025355.1 Leiopotherapon unicolor | reverse complement strand
AGGCTGGTTTGTTTACCAAAGTCAGCAGCTATACAGAAGCATTCACATTTAACAAGAATAGTTTAAATTGTTATGGGTGAAGTTTTTCTATATTTACACAGTTGTGAGAGTGTTTCATTTGCTCTTCTCCTTGTCTTAAAACTAAGCATCTGACGCGCGCTGCCAAAGGCATAGCACCATATTGTTTTTGTTCAGTTATTTGTCTCTGTTTCTGACTAAGGACCTGTGAACTCCATAACCATTCATTTGGCAAAATAAGGGAAAAAACACACAAAGCAAACATTAAAAAAAAACTCTGTACTCTCACTATGTCTGCAGGGGAGAGATGGTCTGCAATGATGGAGTGCATTTGTTTTTTCTGGCTTATATAATAACAAATATTACAGGCTGAAAAACAGCCTGAGCTGCCCCTCTCCTGGTGCGGCTCTGAAAAAAGAGAACACCGACACAGTGAAGAAGGATTCACATAGGACATACCTGTGGAGCCTATAGAAGAAAAGAAATCACTGCAATGTTAGTTTCACAATAACAAAAAAAAACCCTGACAGCGTTGGATATGACTTTGTTCTGTAAAGACTAATATTCATATACTGCTGCTGGGGCTGAATTAAGATAGAACAAATGCCATACGCGTGCATACACAAACACACACACACTCAGCACACACAAACCAACACTGTCCTCATCTGGCCAGTGGGCTGAGCATGGTTTAATGTTATTATTGCGCAGGTGTGGGTCTTGTCCCTCAGGGTTCCATTAAAATGATGCCCCTCTCAATGGCGGCTCCATTTGCTCTTTAGATTTAACACAGGCCATATGTCTAGCAGGAGGCAAACAGCTGATGGGGTTTAATTGACAGAAATCAACATATTTGGTTGTGTGTGCATGTGTGTGTGTGTGTGCTGGTGTGCTAATGGCTGGTGTGTTTGGGTATCAGGGGATCCCTTTAAGGGGTCAATTATGTATCAGAACAGGGTTTGGAAAGAAAGGGAAAGAAAAAGGAAAGAGGCCAATGGCAGAGACAGGCAGCGAGAGAGGAGCAGGTAGGTATAGGAAAGGAGAGGAATTCATAATGGAGACAGAGGGGGGAAAAAAACGGCTGCAGACTCAAAGTGCTGTTTAGCAGTGCAGGACACAACCCCGCACATTAGTGTGTGAACACATCTCCTTCATTGTTGGGGCTGACATTCTTGTCCATTCCCGGAGCACCGCTGCGTACAGAGCGTTAACTTCATGTTTCATCTGGCTTCACAGAGACACTGTCCCCGGCTGCAGTCAAATCACGTGAAATTACCTCTGTCACCGAGCTGATTTAGACTCAGGGGGGGACCCAAAACAAATGAGAGTGTGTCCGCTGCCGGGCCCTCAGACTCAATCAAGCCATGCAAGCAGCTGAAATAATTAGATCTGGCGTGCCGAACCATTTTATTCTCAGTTAACAGAAATATTTCTTGGATATATCATGAAAACCAGAAGAATGGTTAAAAGTAGTTCTAAGTCATGAGGGATAACCCAACATTAGGCTAACAGGCGCAGCGCAATTAGCACATAAAACCTGTCAATGGCCCTCAATATCACAGCCCTCTAAGGAGTGGCAGACTTATAGAGCCTCCTGATCTACTACTACAAAGTGATTAATCCTCCCCGCACAATGACCACTCTTAAACTGGGCCTCTATATCATTAGGTAGCCCTATATGGCAGTTTAGTTTTGCACTAATTAGCATTCAGATCAGGGACCGGAGAGACAGCCCCTCCACCACAGAGGAAGGACATAGGATGAGATGGCGACACAGTGAAATGTCATTAACTTGATGTTAATTACTAATTAATGGGGCTATTTCATTTACATGTATCTCTGGCTCTCTGATGAGGCCTGCCTTTACTGGGTTACTCTTACAAGTTGGGGGAGGGTTTATCTCCCCTCTCCTCTACACACCCCCTTGCAGTGTTTCATCTCCGCTAATTAAATAGTGGGCCACTCATCATGATTATGTCTGCTTTTACAACACCATTTTCTGTCGGTGAGAGCACTTCAATAAGCGACCGGCCACCTCTTTAACGCCGTGGCTGTTTTTGTATGAACTGTACATCTTAAAGCCAAATTCACTGCCAGCTCACTCCACCGCAGTGACTTCTACCTGACTTGTTACTTTCACTCACTTGTGACCCCCCCCCACCCACCACCACCACTTCCCTTTTCTTTCCATTGCCACGCAGCAGCCACAAGCCACCGGTCTCCATGGCAACTTGAGCCGTTCGGTCCCATGAGAAGGAGTGGGTTGGGTTGACTAGCGTCTGGCCATTCACACGTGGGCAGTGCCAGCTAGCCAACATGGCACACAGCATCCTGCCATATGGTGCCACCACATACGTCCTGCTAGCCCGGACTCGGGATCTGGGCCTGCGACTGAGCCGCTGGTGTGAACAGGACAGACCTGCACTAGAACCTTTACAGCAGCTCATTCAGATCTGGGTTTTATTAATATTTCTTAGCTTTGTGGTGCAAAAACCTTGCTCAGTCTTGACCTGCATGCAGCACATATAGGCTGTTTCATGTAATCATGGCTAATATGTGAGATTCATTCAAAGTCTTCTCAATAAAAACTTCAAGCGATCATCAGGCCTCCATTCTCCAGCACAAAAAAAAACAAAAAACGTTTGTAAAGTACTTGGCAGCTAGATGGCACCATGTGGTCCACTCGTTACTGATGCTTTGCTGCCTCTCTGTGGCACTGCAGGGAAAATACATGCAGACAGCGAAACACGTTGACACCAGTGCTGACAAAATATATTTTTATTCAAAGTTAATATACGCTTTTAAATACATCATGTCTTAAAAGCTTTCAAATACTGTATTTTGTTGCATTAATGCATTTTTGTTTGTATCATACATATGTTACACGTTATCAAAAACTGTTTGTCAGAAGACGTTCAAGAGCCTACGGTGAGATGTCGGTGAACAGAACTCCAGCTATTTCACATGGAGAGATTTAAATTTTGCAGGACAAAATTTAACAACAGAAAAAGGGACAAACACCGAAGGCAGCCATGAAATAATGCACATCTGCTAAGGCAGGTAAAACATCTGAGGAATGTGGGACGTTGGTTCGACAGTGAAAAGGCTGAAGGAAATGTCTTTTGTACAGTTGTCTTGTTTAAATTATTTGTGAATCTCAAAAGGTCTAGGCATACACTTTGTGTATGATCAATACAAAACATGGAGTGGGTGCAGAATTAAAGTGACACTTGGCTTAAATATCAGAATAAATTATTCTATATAGTCAGTAGGTTTATGTGTCTTTGTAACACACACAAACACATAATCTAAATATGTCTGATGTACAGAGAAATGTATCTTTACTTTAAAATACAGAGAGCTATGGTTTAAATACATCCAACTAATTTATGCCCACATTTTTGTAACCACTGACCATGACAATGTAAGAAACATACTGGGCATTTCAGAAATCTGATCCGCATTAACATAACATAATTCAAAGGACATAATTCCAAGTACTGACTGAAAAAACACCCAAGAAAAGCTTTGTGTGCCGTTGTGTGTGTAAATAACACTAACAAGTCACATAATTGCAACTTAACTCCTACAAAGAAGGCAAAAAAGTAGTGATGTACAGAGATCGATAGAGCACATCTTACAATTCTGTCATTGCTTAAGTCAGGCACAAAATAATAAATGCATAGATTTAAAAAGGTACACATGTCAAGTAAGCGTGTAGATCGAAAATGCAATCTCCTAAATGTAAAACAGAAGCTGTGCTGTGGACAACCCGAGCTAAATGCTACAAAAAATCACGTCAACATTAAGCCACAGATATGCAGCGAGGCTTCACACTGCTGCATACCTGCGGCAGTAATGTTCTCCACTTCCCCAACATTCATCACGTCAGCGTGTAACATAAAGACACAGATTTAAATTTGACTTAATGAGACAGAGTGGACGGACACTAGCTCTCACACCACCGTCACAAGTGCATGGGGCTCCCTCCTTTGCCAACTACCTCCTTCCTCCTCACTTCCTGTCTGGCGCCAAAGTAACGATGTCGAGTGCGATAACAAAGGTGGACATTTTTTCACATGAAAAAAAGTTCTGCGAGTCTGCCAGTGCCAGAAAAAAAAGCATAAGTGAGGAAACTACACTTGCAGAAGAGTCTGTTGGAGTTATTCCTACTGCATCACACTTTTGATAACTTACAACAATTTTCTTACCATATATATTTCTTTTTCTGTCATCTAATGTAATATATTTCTTTTGTAAAAAAAAAACAAACAAAAAAAAAACATTTGAAATTGAAAGCCACAAAAAAATCATTAAGCCATATAAATATACAAGTACTCAAAATAATTAATGAGGTATTTCTATTACATGCAATTACATAAAGTAAATAAAAATAATTTATAAACTTTGGTCTTCCTCATTGAAACATATTCTTAAAGATGACAAACGCAAAAACCTTCTTGCCACAAAGCTTCCCATGACCTCTTTAACCCACCCCCTGCGATAAGATGAGCTTGTAACCATGGAGATGGGGACTGAAGAAGGTAAATTGTACGGGACATTAGAGCGCCTGCCAAGTAATTAGGGGCTGGGTAATGAGGTGTCACTCAGGCAGTTCACTCAGTGAGTCGGGCGTACTAAGAAAAGACTTACGGTACGGGAGGCCGGACTCTCCCCGCGTCACGCCCACGTACCTGCACCAACTCCCCCATCCCTGCAGGGTAAGAACGCACCACCTTGATCTGTCACAACTGTCAGTAAGCTCCTGAGACTAACACATCCATCACTCTTGCAGACTCTTCGACACACATATATACACACAAACACACCAGATATGGATTTTCGTGACTTTTCTCATTGTAAGTAACTCATTTCGTAACAAATGACCAGCACGAGTAAACAGCAGCCCAGTAACTCTTTAACTGCCACACGCTACACAAGCTCAGGACCCGGAGGTAGTGTAGACTTTTTTTTTTCCTCCTCTAACCTTTGTCATTCCACCCTGAGCAGACTGAGCATCCTCGAACACAGTACGGTGTTTTTCTAAGCCTCAACCTTCGCACGCTGTCTCAGTAACATTGTGCAGGCTCATCCATGTGCTTTTCAGTGATTGTTGCAGTACTTTCCCGACCAGCCACAGAGCCAGTGAAAGTTTTCCAGGTGTTACACACAGGACGCTTCATCCTTGCGCCACTTGCGATCCAAAGTGCAGGAGAACGCAGCTGCTGAATGCCCAAGGTGTCGTCTCTCCCTTGTGAGACACATTCGAGTCCCTCTGGTGACTGCTGGCTTAGATGTGGATGTTGTGGTGGCGGACCTTACTGGAGTCAATGTCGACTCGGCGGGCCTCGGCAAAAGCCAGGAAGGTGCAGAGACCCAGCAGGTTGACTGTGGTGATAAGGGCGAACACGGTTGCCCACGAGCCTGTGGCCTCGATGAGATAGCCCGAGAAGTACACCATTAAGACTCCTGCACACAAACACAGACGTGCATTGACCATTAACAGCCTATTTCCACCACAGTATAAACAAAGCACACAGTATCTTTTATGCGATCATTCTGTTTTCCCTCAGAGAAAGTGTCACAGTCCATAACACATCCCTCACTGGACCAGTGACTGTCATCCTCTGTTCCCCGTATTATTCATCTGACACAAACTCCATTATTCTCCCTTGATGAAATATGCATGGCACATATGAGCGGATGCTACTGACAGGGAGACACATCAGCTAAAAGTTTGAATTTAGAGAAGCGGATGAATTATTTCACTTAATAGACTGTTGAAGGCGAAAAAAACAGTAATTTAGCAACTGCTGGTGAAAGATTCATCAAAGGCATTCGTCCTCGGTGCATTGGGCTGAAATTACAGCAGGAACTTACCTAAGAAAGCACCACATGTATTCATCACACCTGTAAAAGAAATGCAGAAACACACATGTAATATTTAAAAACCCAACAAAAATTTCCCTTTTGGTATTTAAAATTTAAAATAATGATTATGTTAGTTCAGTGTTTCAATCAATGCATATTTCATACATTAAAAAAATCTCTCTTCCTACTTACCGAATAAAGCTCCAGCACAGGAAGGAGCGAGATCCTGAACATTTACCGACACACCACTGCAAAAGACACGCAGGTCATTAGTAATTTCATTTACATTAACCAGCCTGATAAATCCTGACCATAAAAAGATTAGAATCACAAAAGAAGACAATATAAATATAACCACATAAATAAAAGAGTAACTGTGGATTAGAAGGAACTGCACAAATTTGAAATGGAGTCTACTTCTTTGTCAACAGTTGGGGACATATTAGAAATAATGACATAATAATAATGGCAAAATAAAAGAAATAGAGTTAAGGTAGAGTAACTTTGTATTAAGCATGTGACTAAAAATTCTAAAAGTTAAGGCTTTTAAGTTAAATTGTATTGCAACACTTCTAATATTTCTGTGGATAATTAAATTATAAAACATTAACTTGGAGACCGATGATTGACATATAGTCAGTAGTATAGTATCAAAGGTTTGTGCACAGCTGAGGCTTCCTCATACTTGTGATTGTGTTTCCCCATTGTTAGACACGCAAGATCGCTTAACCACCCTTTCTAAATATGAAAGCCGCACCCTTCTTTACCAAACACCGTCACTCTGGTTGATTTTGTCTCATGGCCACATATATGTACTGAGGTCTAATTTTAGCAATTTTCTTATTAAAGTGGTTGAATAAGGACTGCAGAACACAATGGAATACCCTGAATCAGAGACGGTCAGCCAGTAGAGTAAACTCTCTAACTGCAGGCGTAATATACACTGAAACGCTGCCAAGTATTCACCGGTTAAGCTCGGGGGGGCTGCTATTGTATTGCTATTGAGTTATATTTGGTGCTGTCCTCACAGCAGTGGAAATAAATGTAATGGTTTCCAATGGTATCGTGTATAAAACAAAACAACCATACAAGACACAAAAGGAACCTTTGGAAACGCCACATTTAAATCTAAAATAAGGCTTCTCAGTGGGAGTTTGAGTGTGAGGGCATTCCAGGTGCTGGTACCTGTGACTGAAGGTGGTGAGGCCCATGGTGGCAGAGACAAACGCTACGGCCCAGGGGAAGGTGGTGTTGCCACACAGGAGAAGGGTAAACACACTGGACACACCCATGGAGAAAAACTGACAGGGGAATGAATGCACACAGAAAACGAATCACAAATCAAAATCTTACATCGTCCGTTATGTACAAGTGCAAAGAGGAACGAGGATGTCGATACACTTTGGACAGGAGCGAAGGAAAATCCACAATGAGACTGAACGTGTAACACAGAATGATAAGCTGACTATCAGGTATCGTACCTGCATCAACTTCCTCACGGAGGCCGTATCGAAGCCTGCGGGGACCAGGAGAGAAATTAGAACAGGCGATTACACTGCTGCCTCACAAATGAATATAGTTCTGTTACCTGCTGTTCAGTTGCCCTACCTTGACTGATGAGGTGGTCAGACAGGCAGCCACTAAAGAGGGACGAGGGTATGGCCACCAACCATGGAATGACATTGAACACCCACCCCTGAAAGAAGTAAGCAATATTTTTTCTGGGCGTGAATGAGCTTGACCAGCGACAGTGTGCAACATGAATGTGTTAAGTAATTTCTCAGGGCATGTTGGGGGTTGTACTTTATACTTTAGGAAATGTCTGCACACTAACACACTAAAATAAGAAGGTGAATGTGATTATTGTTGCAAGTGCGTTACATTGTCTTGACTTCTCAAATTAAGTTCTTGCCTTTTAGCTTTTTGCTTAAATCATTTTTCCTGTAATCCTGCAGCCAGATATGTGATCAAAAATGAGGACGGAAAAGGCCGCCTGGTTACCTTGGCGTCGGGGAAAGTGTCTTTAAAGAACGTTGGCAGCCACGACAAAAGAGTGAAGAAGGTGCTCGCTGTGCAGAGGTGTGTAACGATCACAGCACTGGTCAGGACAATAAAAGAGAAAAACAAAGAAAATGAGTGCTTTGGAACCAGACTTGCACATACTGAAGGAATAAGAAGTGCAGCTGTGTTAGTTACAAAGACAACTTCCCCATTCCTCAGAACATCGTCTCATGATTTGACAGTAGCATGTGCTACTTGTTTTACATAATGTCATGCGGCTATACCATATCTGTGTTCATTTAAAAAAAATAGTCTGTGAATATTTTAAGGTTGTAGCTGTCAAACTATCATCTAATCCATTACTCTCAAGGTGAATTGGATACATAAAAGGAAACCGCAGAGGTTCTCACTGTCAAAGGAAATGAAGCATATCAGTTACATACGGCATATAAATATCTAGGCCATAGGGAGAGACTGGAGGGATGTGGAAGAAGTCAGTGTCAGAGACGTAAGACAGCAGATGAAACTAGAGACTAACAAACTAGGGGTTTGCTATTCGAGATTCTGCTACATATAAATGCTCGATCTTAGACTCAGCGTTGTTAAGATATGATCCATATTTGACAAATTTCTACATTTTCTCGATAAGCCACTATTTTGTAATTCCATGGGTGGAAAACACTTGAAATAAAGCTGTGGTTTGTTTTGCAGTACAGCCACATGAGTATAGTAGAACTTCCTCACTCAAGCACTGTAAGACAAGGCAAAAATTATGGTCTAACGTATGCTTGCGCGCGCACACACACACACACACACACACACACACACACTTTCTTTATCTTTATCTCACCAGACTGCAGGTTGCTTGAGGAGCCGTAACCAATGTCTCTTGGACAGTTTGGACTGGGGCCCACCGCTTCCGAGGGACTCCAGGGTGATGATAGGCCCTGCAAACACAGACGAACGCAGGCATGTGGGCACACGAGAGGACACTGACTCCAATTATACAAATAAGCAACTGCGAGATAGGAGCGTGCAAGGACGCTGCAGATAACCGCGGTGGACAGAGTCAAAGCTAACTTGCCTTCCCCTTTGAGCAGATACTTCCACATGCAGTAGGCCCACAGGACCGAGAGCAGACCGGACACATAGAAAACACTCTCCCAGCCGTACAGGTCCAACATGAGGGAGCCAGCCCCTCCGATCACCAGAGTGCTGGAGAGAAAGAAGATCACAGAAAGACACGACAGGTCACACAGTGTGTTTAAACACAGGAAAGTACTTGACAGGGCATATATATGACATGTGCTAAACTTGAAACAAACAGATATCAAGCTGCTTTAACAAAACTAATCACAAAAATGACTATTTTTAAACACTCAAAGCTAAAATCAGCCTAAACTTTCAAATGACCCCTCCAGTCTTTGCACAGTGGTTTTCTAGGAGAGACACTCATCCCTTTCCCACCATTCCCTGTTTATTGCACAACACTTGACTCACCCCAGGTAGGAGCCACTACCCACGGTGCTCATGAGGAAGCCTCGCTCGCTTTCCACCACCTTTTGAGAGCACAGGCTCGCCAGAGAGGGGTAATGAACTCCTAAAATCAGGACACAGGCACAATAGGTCCATGCTTAAAAAAGAAATAAACAGGGCAATAGAGCATATAAACAACATAAAAAACACAATACATTTGTGTGAGTAACACGGCAAAGACTTTGGTGGAGTGCTGAAAGATTTGGAATCCAGAAACATCCACACCTGCGTTTTGCAACAGGGGATCGCTGCCAAAAGCAATTTAAAGATGCCCCTAAATCACCCCGTCTGTGTGCAATATCTGTTCTTGTTCTCAAGCCAAACAAAAGAAAAAAAGACAAAGCAAAGATGGCCATCCCACAAACCAAACAAGTCTACTCACCAAGTTTTAAAAAATGTTGCTAATATGTGATATATTTATTTATGTGTAAATATTTTTAGTAAAAAAAAGTGGCAAATGACATCTAATCCTAAAGAGAGGTACTTGTAGGAGGCAGACTTTTAATATGTTTTATAATTAAGAGTACATCCCTTTTTCAAGGTCTCAAAGGTAACGACAAATTATCTTTCACCCTGCGAATTACATCAACCTCAACATGCAGTTCATCTCATTCACACTCCTTCCAAAGCCGCCCAGCTCACCTTGCAACAAGCCCATGAGGAAGCGGGCCACCGTCATAGAGAGGATTGGCTGGGAGCAGACGTGGGCCAGGATGGGGGTGAAGGCCGTCATCGACCCCCAGGCTGCCGCAGACAGCAGGAGGACCTTCTCGCCTCCCACCCTGAGGACACAGACAGGATCAGCTTTGTGGCTTTGTAGCTTTGTGGCTTTGTGGCTTTGTGGCACGAGAAAATATCATCTCTGTTAAGCACAGTTTACCGACTGTGAGACTGTTGACATTAGTGTGACTAGTCTGAACTGAACAAACACATTAACATCCCCTCTTTATGTCTACAAGAGTCAACATGATAGTACAGAGAAAACATCTGCCACGCAGCGACTGCCAGTAATGCTCTCATGCAAATGCAAGCGGTCGATGTGCAGGAAGCTGGAACAGGCGGGTTCCTCTCACAGCTGACATCGGTGTGTGCACATCCCCGAGCCGACCAGTATCTCCCCAACGCTACCGCCCCTGTTCGAGCTGAAAAAAAAAGGTTGCCCACCGGTCGCTGACGTAGCCTCCGAACACCTGGGTGAAGCAGTAGCCCCAGAAGAAGCTGCCGAGCACCATGCCGGACTCCCGCTTGCTCCACTTGAACTGCTCGGCCATGCTGACGGCGCAGATGGGCATCGCCACGCGGGCGCAGTACAGGAGGCACGTCCCGAGCAGCAGCACCACTGTCCATACCCTCGCCACCGGCCTGTACGGGAGGGAGGGAGGAGGAGAGAGAGACAGAGAAGAGGACAAACTTTTGGACTTAAAGCCAGTTGATAAACAATGTCTTATCTAACTCAGAAAAGGATAAAAGGGGGGAAAGTTTAAGGGAATCACTGCCTGCAGCTCTATCTTCATCAGGTTATTACGCTGAGGTCATCATCCTCAAAAGACAAAACTTTACTGTGAAAAAAACAAACAAACAAACAAACAAAAAAACACAATAATCAAATGGTGTGTTATGACTATTCGCCTCAAATACAGGAGGCTCACAAACTTCAGGGGTCATGTGGGCCCTGGGGTGGCCTATGTGGCACATCTCAAAAAGAGCAGCACTGGAGGCCACCACAGATGATACGTGTCATTTGGCTGCCATGTTACCAAAAAAAAAAAAAAAAAACAGCATCTCACACTACAAAACAAACACATAGCCTTTAAGAGGAGAAAAAAATAGTCATTCAGGGTAAAGTGTCTACATTTCTGCTGTTACCTGGACCAGCTGGTGTTGTGCTCGGGCCACTTCTTGTGGGGGGCTCCGGTCTTGTCAGCCGGGTGGCTCTCCTTGTGACAGACCAAATCTGGACCATAGTTCTTGCCATATTTTTGAATGACTGCCATTCAACGCGAGCCGACGGCAGCCTCTCCTCTCAACCAGCGTTCGGCTGACTTTCGATCTCTCTCGGTGCGCGTTTTCTCCTCTTTTTTTCCTCTCCTCTTCCGGCCAGAAAAGTGAGAAGAAGAAAAAAGAAAAAAAAAAGCAGAGCCTCCCTCAGAGCGCAGCGATCGCGCAACCATATGACGACTTGTTTGTTTGTTTATTTCTTTCTTTGCTGATATTTCTTTTTCTTTCTTTTGATCAGAGGGAGTGAGGGGGGAGCTCAGGCGGTGATCACGAATCCGTGTTGAGAGGAGGCAGCCGTGTTTTTTCTGATGCCCCCAGGAGGAGTAATCCACGTGTCAGTTTTTTTTGTCTCCTCCTCCTCCCTCCTCCCTCCTCGCCGCGCAGTTGCTGCTTTCGATCGGTAGGGTTAATCAGGAAGTGATCTCTAAACCATCACCCATCGCGACATCATATCAGCAGAATGATGAAAACGACGATGATGATGATGATAATAATAATAAAAAATAGGCAATGTCAGAGAGGCGCATCCATCCTCCCTCTTCTCCTCCTCCTCCTCCTCCTCCTCCCATCGTGACGGTGCGCTTTGGAATAAAACAATGCGTCCGTCCAGGATCTCCTCTCCTCTCCTCCCTCCCTCCCCCGGATGAGGACGGTGATGGTGACCGAGCTCAGGTCGTCTTGAAGCGGTCCGGTCACACACACACACAGACACACACACACACACCTCACACCTCCTCAGGCTGTCTTGAGTCGTTATGTAAGACTCTGCATTCACACAACTTTTAGCAGCCCTCTGATAGTCTGTGTGTGTGTGTGTGGAGGGAGGAAGTGCTCACATCCTTTACTCAAGTTAAAGGAGCACCACACCTTCAAATGCTCCATCAGTATCAGCAGAGCATGTAAGGGATGTTGCAGGTGTGAATGTGTAATCTACTTTGTGATGGTCAAGTAAAAGAAAAAAAAATATAACATTCAAGTACCAGATTGCACATTAGTCTTGCACTTAAGTATTTTTATTCTAATGTTACTTCAGTGCAA
>JAVQJZ010134578.1:0-11933 GCA_036025355.1 Leiopotherapon unicolor | reverse complement strand
ATTCTATTATATTAAAACCGCTACAACACAATAAATTGGGTTTACAAATGTCACTGCCTGAAAAGTTTATTCTTTTTTTACAAAAGAATAATGGCTGACTACCGAAGTGGTGCTTTTGCAGACATTTCGAGTGGATGTGTGGATGAGTAACGTTTCTTTTTCCACTTTTCCACTGAAGACATCTTTAAATGTCAAAAGTTGTGGACAATGTGCCGGTGTAGGCAGAGATATACTGAAATAAACAACGGATCAGGATATAACTGCATTTTCAGAGGATGTTTGACCATAGTTGATGTTTCAGTCTGACTTTGGACGCCCTATATTTCAAAATACTGACCTTGTAAACAGCAAGTCTCTAAAAGTTTAACACTTCTTTAAACTAAAGTAGAAGAGGAGTAACAAGTTTTTTTCGGCACAGGTGCGAGGGACCTCGTCGCCGAACAAACCGCAGAGACGAAATCGAGAACGACGTGCGCGCAGCAACGATCCCGGAGAAAACTAGATTAAGAAAAATCTCATAAAAACATATTACAGTGGGGCTGTGTTAAAATGTCCCAAGAACCGCACATCCAAACCAGATTTACAGCAATTACAGGAGACAGCACCGCTTAAATCACCGGCCCGTTCAGCAGAGTACGCGTCGTCCCGTCCCAGCATGCTTTGCTCCAGGCGTGTGTCTCAGTGGTGTTCTGCTCAACATGTCTGCTTTAATCTCATCTCGGTGGGTGGTTGTAAGATTTGACAAAGGCAGATGTAAGTCCTACACAATAACATCTGAACGGGACATGAGTGACATGATGAGATAAAATGTCAGGAAGAAAAAAAAAACTTGCGACAGACTCGAGTGAAAGCACACCGGATGTTTTGAAATAATGCAGCGCGTTGTCTCGAATCAGCGCCTTACATCAAATGTGTAGGTGGGATCTCTGAAGTAACACCTGCGAGACAACTCCACACAATCTTCGCTGACATATTTGTTTTCCTTTCATCGGCTCGCCGGCCACAGACGGTCAAGCACGTATGGAAGAGGGCCTCTTTTTTCAACTGCTCTCCAAAAGCCAAGAACACCTGCTCATCCGTTACGCCGAGCACACTTCAGACGATGCTCGTGGTTCGCTGCACACGGCGCCGTTTCCCTCCCCGCTCAGATTCCCTACGCTGCATAGTGTCAAGTTTTGTTTTTTTTTAGTTTTGTTTTTATCAACACGAATTTCTCCTTCAATCTCAAAATCAATTTTACAAGCAGCACTCTCATTTATTCAGCTTACGACTTTGGAGGGAGAGATGGTTGAGTTGTGTGAGCGACCCAACTGGTGTGAATTTTGATTATTTTAGTAAGCGGCGGGACTTAAAACCTAAAAGTTGATTTGTTTTTGCCCGAGCGATGTGCAGGGATTTTTCTTTGGGAGCCGCTTTGGGGGCTGAGTTGAGGAAAAACACATATGGTTCAGGAATGCACATTAACAAGCACGGCTAACCTCTGTTAAGCCCCTATAGAACTGCTTTGACATCTGCAGTACACGTGTCCTGCCCATAAAACTGCACGAGGATCCTTTTTACGGCCTTACACGTGCACCAAAATGCACAACCTGCAGATTGAGAGGTGTTCTCACCGATAGACCCTCCTGTCTATATCATTAAGGCCAGATAGAAGCTGAAGAAGAAACCAGTGTTTGAAAGAGCCCGACTGGAAATTACCTGTAGCATGCCAGTAATTGCTCAACTACTTAATGTCTGTATTACCTCTCTCATCTCCGCTGAAAGACAGCAACAATAACCATCAAGGAAAATGACAGCAACCTCTCAAGTCCGTGTTTAAGTGAAAAATGTTTTAGTTTTTCTCCGCCTAAAGCAGAAAAAGCCAACCTTTGCACAGTCACGCTCGTGAACAGTGGTGGAAAACTCAGTAAAACATCTGAGACGTCAACTACATGTAGGAATGGAGATGCAGATGGCCAGTAAGGCATATGTCACCATTAGGGACATATCCAGATAAAAAATTTGGGAGGTGAATTTTCATGCACACCCATTGACCGCAGTTGATAACAAGGTACGTCTGAATTCTTTGATAAGAGTCCCTGTTGGGAAATTAATTTCAGCAGAGAACATTTAGTCCTTACAGTGCAGCGATGTAATTAAGGTTATAAAGGAGTTTTCATACCAGGCATGGAAATTGCTTCCTTTCAAATGCATCTGTGTGAATCGGGCCAGACCGCAGCCGTTCCCGACGTCGCTGTCTTCTTAAACTGCTGCCGGACAGGAAGCCGCCGCGAAGCGACCGCTCGACCCACGCAAAGGGAGGGGAAATCATATTTTCTTTCGCCCACCAAACAGCTTGAGTCAGCTGAATAATTTAAATGTTCAGTCAAGTTCAAGCGAGTAACAAAAGGAGGAAGGAGCAGCAATAAGTTACTGTTTGTATCTGAATCACAGATGCTGCATTATACAGAGTTGCTGCCTCTGTTTTATATGTGCACGGTGTCAGCACCATTGTGGAGGTTGTGGAGGAGGATGTATAAAAAATACAAAAAAAACACAAAAGCTTACTGTGTTTTTTCCAGCAGCAATGTAGCGATGCAATAGAAAATAATATAATCTTCTGCAAAGATGAAATTACCCATAACTCCGTTCCTGAAGCAGACACGGTTTCGTATAAAAGCGCATGTTGAGACATTAAGTGAGACAATATACCTGATCTGCCGCGATAACGATCTTACAATAGCATGGCGACTAATGACACACAACGCTTTGATATATGGGTCACGCCACAACGCCTCGCCGTTGCCAGATAGGCGGCATAAAAATCAATACGGCGTCTCTTGCATGAGGCCGAGCACAAGGGGACGCTCAGGTGTAGATGTTCTTAAATAAGACAGCCGACATGACAGACGCAGTGTGTACTGAAACGCTCGATACCAAAAGGGAAATGACGACAGAGGACGGCTCTGGCAAACCTCGGCTGACAGGAGTTTGTGGATGAGCAGATGGATGGACGGACAGCCGGCGAACATTTTTCATCTTTCGCTCTGCGTTATGTCACCGCCTTCGATTTACATTCCTCCTCTGAAGAGCCAATTCAAAACAGGGTTAAAAGGGCCCTTCAATAAACAAATACAACCTGTTGAAGCTCGTCTGTCCATGTCTGCCTGTCAATTCAATGGTTTTTCATTCCAAGCTTGCATTTTGTAAAGCCGTGTATCTCTCCAGCTCAAGGTTTTACTGGTAAACTGCAGCTGCCCGCGTTGAAATAAACGATGTGTCTCATGTTTTGTTTTTTGGGGGGGTTTTTTAAGTTTGTGTCATATGTTGCTCATCACCACTGCTCATCCCGGACCGCGCTGTATTTTTCCAATTTCAGCGGTCAAACAAAAGTTTCAACAAAATTAAACATAAAAAGGTAAAAAAATATTAAAGATTGAGTACTTCTCAGTGGAAGGCCAGGCGGCATTTTCTAAAGCCTGATTAAAAATTGTGCTTTTTTGCCCTAAGTTGAAAAAGCTTATAATGCAATATGTGATCAATTAAATTGTAGGCTATTGAATTTACAATGCACATTTGAAATACTTACAAAAAGGTTATTTAAGCATCACAGTGAGCACATGCTTGTGACATCAGCAGGTAGTGTTGCACCATTTTTTTACTGCAAAAGTAAAAGGAGTTTTATCTTCTGAGCTAAACACGACCTGACAGTTCAACGACGAGATTTTTTTTTTTGTCCTCATTCCACTTCTCATCTCTTTAGCAAGAAACACTTCACATAAAAAAGTAGTTGCACACTTTCCCCTCTCCCTTATGATGTGTTGATGCTGTGCAGTCCCCCGAGGGCACTTTAAGGAAAAGAGACAACACTGATAGCACGGTTGAAAGTGCCAGCATGCCCCATTCACAGATATTAGCCTCAATGGCCCGGATAAGATGCCATGCTAAAACCCCCGCTGTGTGTATGTGTGTGCGTTTGTGTGTGTCAGCCTCTTAGGATTCTACGCCCCTTTAACCACAGGCCGACCCCCCGCGGTGCCTTACGTCTTAATCACTCCAGGGGCGAGGAGGAGACAATGCCTCGCTGTTTATGTGACAAGAACATAACCGGTGTGTGTGTGTGTGTGAGACAGTGACAGAGGCTATGGTGTGCGTTTATGTGTGTGTTTATGTTCGGCCTCCTGTTTTGGTCTGGTGACGGCATGTGAATGAGATCCAAAAAAAAAAAAAAAAGCAATGGTGGTGTATTTTGTTGTCTCTTGATGCACGACCTTGCTCTCTGGTTTTCTCCTCTCCCTGTTTTCTGCATCTGATCGCTCCAAGTTACGCAAGCGACATTGGACACACGCTTCGTGGGTCAGAGGTCGCGTCATTAGCGACGTTTTTCTGCTTAGAAAGGACCTTTACTGAGAACCGCCCCTATCATTTTCTGTCTCTACAGCTAAATACTCTGCTGCGCCGTGTCAAGATAAACGCCCTTCCTAAGGCTTTTTTTCCCCCTTTGTCAGCAGGTGAGGACGACTTCTTGTCTTAATAACGGTGGTATGCAGAGGCCTATCCTGGAGGACTCAAAAGGAGGGTTTTAAATTACATAAGGGTACTTTTGCAGTATCTAGCAACGTTATAAAATGTGACAGAGGGGGAAGACACATGGCAGGCAATGAGCCACAACCAGAAATTAACAGGAGAGAGCTTTTTAAAGTCTTTATCCCCTCGCAGCAGGGTTGTCCATTAGGCAGAGGCACATGTGTGCATTAGCAGCAACCTGTAATTACGTATTACTGCCTTTTTTTCATGATTGATGAAAAAAAATGTATATATATTAATTCTGTGTTATCAAATATTAGTGTCACTGAAAATTCAGGTTACTAATTGCAATTATGGCTGTAGGTGGCACAGTTATCAGACTGCAATAGATATAAAGTGCAGTAATTATGCAAAATGCAACGTTATGAAAGTAAACTGACCACATTGGATGGAATTGCAAAAGGGAAGTGTGATAATAAATTAAATTAAACATTACATGGAAGAACGTTTCCCTCACTGGCTGAAATTTTTAACCACTTTCAGTAGTTTGAGTGACACTTATCTTTGTCCAATGCAACCACTAGGTCAGAATTACTGACTATAATTTTGATCCAAAATGCGACATTTAGCCGATTAATAGAGATTAACAACATAAAATTGTAACAGTCTGGTTGAAGCTTTTTCAATGAGATAATGTGCTAATTTTCTCTGTTTGGTGTAATTCTTGGCTAAAAACTTTGACAAACAACATTTTAAGACACCAACTCGGACTCTGAAAATGTCAAAAATGATGTACTGGTTTCCAATTTTTCAAAATAAACAAGTGATCGATTAAAGCAGCACCTGAACTTTTCATTGTGTGTTGACTTTGGTGGTCCCTGTGGTCAAAGGCGATAATGTTTTCATTCATTTCCTTCCGAGACCACTTCACCTGGATGGTCGAATCAGTAGCATTAAGAATCTGTATGAAACTAAAACAGTTTAATAACCAGTTTAAAAACTCCATAGAGCCGGTTTAATCAAGAAAATAATTGTCAGATTAATCAATTATGAAAGTAATCATTGCTTCCAGCTCTGGTAGAGAGTCTAATAAAAAAACGAATGAATATTAATGAACTAATAGAAAACAAAGGGCCAGATTTGAGAAATCAATTCTGGAGAGAAAAACATCTAAAATTAAGGTCTGTTTTCTTGCTTTGTCTCTGCTTTTGAAAGCACCTCATGATCATTAAGTTAGCAGTCAGATTCCCCGTAAATACCCCACAGCTCCTCAATTTTAGTTTTAAAAAAATAAATAAAGTAAAGCATGTTATTTTTCTATCTTACGCTGGTTGGTGTATACCAGCCCTGCAGCTGCTGTTCCAGAGAGTGCTTGCAAACAGGCCCTTGACATAATGACCGGTGGACGGATGAATTAGATCATTATTTAAAATTACTACGTAATGGCAGTTTAAGTAATAAAAATAGAGGCAGGAAGACCAGCACAAAACTGTAAGTCAGAACAAAAAGGTGACCACTCGGTTTTATTAGCATTCAGTGACAAGAAGCCTCACTACAATTCACTCCGCTCCTCAAAGGGAGAGATAACCTTCTTTCTCATTAGGCGCTGCAGAGTCGCCTCCAGTCTTTTATTCGCCTCCTCCCCCTCCCTCACTTCTAACCTTCCTCCACACACAACTAGTGCAGCAGGTAGGCCGCCAGCTGATGGCACCTTTGTCTGAGTGGCCCTGCGTGCTACTGGGAGACGCATTTTTCTTCCTCGCAGAAGCTTGTCATCTATCATTACTCGCGGTCGGCCTTGAGAATGATTCGGGCAGACAGCGCCGGCTTACCGTCCGGGGGCCCAACGTAAACAGCGCACCACTGGGCAAACAAGGGTGATGATGACCATTACTTCCCAAGGTACGCGGTGTAAAAAAAAACAAAAAATCCCCCAAAAAATAAAAATACTGTGTTGTGTTCCAGCTTAAACTCAGGCGGGCTGCAGGCTTGGCAGGCAGTCGTGCGTGTTTAATCATTTGGATTTTGTCATTCTTCTTGTTTTTTTGTTGCTCATCACGCGCCGCTGTGATGATTTAAGAGCGCATTCACACCAAGAATGTCTGCGGTGGTTTAAATAAACTCGTGATAGAAAAAAAAAAAAAAAAAAAAACGGCATTCAGATTTGGCTCTGCAACACATAACCACACCAGGGATGCCTGAAAACGCAAGCCTGACTCCGTTTCCAAGCGAAAAATGCAGTGCAATTTGTTTGGAGTAAGAACAGTCATACCGCCTAATGGAAAAACCCCAAACCGCTCTGAGCTTTATGGGTACGCCGAGACAGATGGCGACACCTTATCGCCGGCGGGTAACCACTGGCCATAAGATATTCCCATGGACATTTTAGATTAGCCGGTAGATGGGTTGAATGTGGGGTATCAAATAGTGGGCCCTAAAAGTTTAAACACCTTTCTTGTGATATTCACAGAAGTCAGAGACATTACATGCTCACAATCAGTGCTCCATAACGGATTTACTCAGCAGGATTTCTAGTTTAAAACCTTACAATTACAGATGTTACCTTGAAAAGTCCTGCATTGCTTTTGAGGTGTTTGTGGAGAACTTGTGGGTTACTATTTTCGTCAAACCACGTTAAGTTAAAAAAAAAAAAAAGAAAGATATTACGACTGACCCGGACGGCTACACACTAAAGTCAGAGTGAAAAGCTGCTGTAATTGAAAGAGACAACAAGCAGTAATCACTAAAATGTGGGGGATAACGACGCTGTGCAGAAAGTCAAAATTCAACACATAAAGTCAACATTCGTAACAAACACAAAAAGTGGCAAAAATAGTTTGCAAAGACTGAAAAAAACAGAGGTTACGTCCAAAGCTCCACATTTCTGGGTAAAGTCAGTGTGAAGGCTGTTGGAGCCTTCAGAGCATCAGAAAGATCAGAAAGACCATCTAGCTGTTGGACTGGACGCCTGACAAAGAGAAACCCTGATGCACAGAGACTTAACGTTACGTGCGAGTGGTCCTCATTAGCTCGTACACATGGGGAATTTTTTCAATTTTAACTACAAGAAGTTGCACTGGAAAACAACAAAGCGGTAAACCAGCAGTAAACAAACAATTCTGGGTTTATGAGTTGTGTTATTTTCACTTCAGCACAAGGGGACTACTGCAAACAGCATCACACAAAACATAGAAATATATATATATATATGAAACGAACACGAGCTGCGGGTGTGATCGCAGGTGAGACTTTTCAAATGCATGCAGGTTAATTTACCCAACTGTGAGGCCTGAGCGCAGCACGGACCACCGCGGCTTCGGACCGCGTGGGCCACGGTGCGAGCAGCCTTCCACAGCGGCGTGCAAACCGAGCACCGAGCAGAGTGATTTTACACCTGAAGCCCCCCCGGCGAGGGTTGAACCCCGGTGAAGAGCGCACATAATGAGGCCTGTTCATCAGTGATGCACTGACCCACAACGGGCACACACACATATTAATACACAGACTACCAAGCCCAACCCCCCATCCATCCTCGTCTATGTGCCTGTGGCGCCCGTGCCCGGTCACCTCGCTCAGGGATCAAAGGCAGTATGTCGTTCTAATCAGTCCTCGCAGTGGGCAACCCCATTAATTCAATTCTATTTCATCAGCGGTGAGCGGACCACCAGAGGGGTCCGTACATTCCTGGGGTCCCGCAATCCAGGAGTAATCCTATCTCACGATGACCCCAGATCAGCCTCTAACATCGTAATTGCTCGGAGACCGACTTGAGAATTGCGAGATCTTTACAGGGGAGAGGGTCTGGGGGGGACAAAAAGGCAGACGTAGCTCGTTTTCTAGACAGGGAAGTTGAGCAGAACTAACGACGCCGTATATCAAATAATTCTGGATGATCGACCCCCACTACACCGGGCATGAGCATGAACACACACATGCAGCACGTTAAGATCGGAAAAGGGGAATATATCAGGTTGGATAATTTATTATTAAGTTGACAATAACAATAATAGTGTTAGCTCAGTTACTAAAAGGACAATTGTCCAAAATGGCTTCTGTGGGCAGACGTGTACAATAAAATGATGCAGGAGGATGCGACTGACTCATGTTTTATTGTGTGTCTGTATCATGCTGTGTGGCTTGTCTGTGGCATAATAAAATGTTTATTGGGACATAAGATAATGAGCTTTTCATATCTTACCGTACCTTCGGTCTCTGGTGGATGGGGATGCTCATCACAGACAAATTAGATCTTTTGAGTATTGCCGTCTACACCTGCAGAAACAATAACAGTCGGTGAGCACGGCGAGGCTTTAAAACAAGAAATGAAATGAAAACGTCTATAAATCTGGCGCTAATATTCTCGCCATCTGTTAATGACAAAGGGGGAGGGAAAAAAATGAAAAAAAACAGAAATCAGGCAACCCTTCACTCAAAAGAATGAAAAAGAACAACCCATTCAAGTGAAGCAATCTGCATCAAGAGATACATTAGCGTAATCCTTGGTCTGGAGAACAGATAAAACATCCCCACAGAGACGTAAGCCACTGCACAAAAACCTATCAATAACTCTCCAGCCGTCCTGAGAGAGCGTTAGAGGTCAACACCGGATAATTCAGCGGTGGAAAAGGTCAAACTGGAAGCACACGGCTGCAGTTGGGAAACCTCTCGGGGACCGGCGGCAAATGAATGACTGAGTGGAAATAAAAAAATGGAAATTACTACAATTACATGCAAAACTGAAGGCCTCTTTTTTTCATTTTTAAAGATGACGACAAAGGAAGAGAGGAGATGACACTTCAAAGGCCCTCATTGTCGAACACAACAACGGAGCTGGTGTTCGTAAAAAAGATCATCTGACTCTTCGGCGGCGGTGGCAGCCTTTGGAAGTCACCACATCTCGCTCTGTGTGCATGAAAGAGTCTCTGCTTGTGTTTGGAATCAGTGTACAAGGGTGTTTTTTATTTAAAACAAGTTTAAAAAAAGTCCAGGCAGTCATCTTTTATTAGTTTGAATCATGACTTGATCACAGCGAACGAAAGAAACAGATCAATGTGGCAGAACACGGGCTCAGTCTGTAGTATAAAATTAATCATTTTGATGTTTTGTGATGTTTTTTTCCTCTCGTTTCAAATGTGATGTGATTTTTTAATACAATCCCCTAAAAATCAAAGAGCAACAGGCCTTCTTTCTCCACTGAATCATCAAAAATCCCACATGGATCATGAAAAAGTCTTTGTTTTTCACCATGTTGAGGTTTTAAAAGGCTGTGAGTCCTGAATTTTCTTGGTTGGAAAAACCTCCTGCTGCGCCGTCACCGGGATAACCAGGATTAGCGACTTATTCCTGTCTACCTTCACATAAAGCCCGCAACTAAAATTCTCGGGCTTGTGCTGCTCTCTGGGAGTTCAGGAAAGTCATTATGGGAAATGTAGGCAACTTCTTACTGCAGCAGAAGTAGAGGAGGCCGCTGGAGGGAAAAGGTAAATTAGTTGAATCCACCTCACCAGAATAAAAAAAAAGGAAACTTTGCAAGATGAATTTGCTGTTAAAATTTGAGGAAATGCTGCATTTTTCTATCTCCTCGTATATAACTGCATGCAAACTCAGAGCCTTTTGAGCCCTTTTGAGCTGTGTTTGCACAAGTTTTAATGATGAGCAGGTTCAATCTTTGCTCTTCCATTCACTCCTTGAGGTATGCTGCCAAAACTTACTTACAAAAGGCAAAAGAAAGAAAAAGTTGAAGTATCTGGTCTTCTTCAAAAATAACACACCGATGTAGCAGACAGGTCTCAGGATGGGCTGCGGAGTAGAACCATATGTCTAATGCAAAGCGGACGGGGAGACCTTTCCAGAAAAGTGAAACGTTATTGAAAGCTCATTCATCACGTTTTGCTGACTCCACTTCCAAGTCACATACATCACGTAGAGCTTAACAGTCTGTAGGACACGATTTTGACTGTCTTTTTTCCATTTAAAGATGAAAAATGGTGGATAAAGGCATGTTTCTTTATTTTTTTTTTCTTTAAGAAAGTCTGATTTCCATTGTGATGATTGTGCAGGAATGGAAACAGCTACCTTGCCAAATCTTCCTCGAGAGGATGATAAAAGACAGTAGCTCGCTGTATATAAAACCAATTCTTTCCGCCATCAGTTTATGGAGCTAAAAAAGCTGCTGTGGTTGCACGGCAAGTGAGTCTTAAAAAAAAAAAAAAAAAGACATATGGTTGTTTATTCAAATGCATTCAAATGCTGCCAAAATAACAGTAAGTGAAATTTCATTAAAACTTGGGCCCAACTGTGCATATATTAGGAATATTTCAAGTTGCAATGAACATTACCCGTAAATGCATTATGCTCCACTGCAGGGGCGTAGCCATCATTTTAGAAGTGAGGGTGACAAATTGCTTAAAGGTCTATTGAGTGATTTCTCATCCTCTCACATTCAATTGCACCCATCCTTAGCAGCTAAAGAACGACATAACCACAAACACCACAGCACCCGCAAACTAACTTTAGTTCTTTAAAATGATATACTATCAAAATCTAAAGTCAAAATCTAAAATCTAAAGCTGCCAAACATAAAATGCGCCAGTTCTCCCACAATTTCGCCTGCAATAATATAGATAAATATGCAAAGTTTTATAACATTTATAAATAGAATTAAGAATAGTAGTGGTGACATAGCTGTGGAAATTAATCACAAAGTCATGCTATTGATGTTTTTTCTCAGCTGGTTATATTCTCTCCTCACCTGTGACGCTGCATAATCATCCCTGCTGGCCTCTGACCACTGTCTCCTCTCTCACCCTGCTCTTTCTACTGTGGAAATAAATATAGAAAAATATGTGGAAAGCAACATTTTGAAATAAAATTACAAATAAAGTAGTAATTGTTGTAGAATTTAACCTCAAAATCCCTTTTAATGCTATGGATATTTTCTCTCAGCCAGTTATAAAAGAGACGTCTAAAAACTTGAGTTATATTTTCTCCTCACCTGCTGTGAAAACCCTCCATGTCCGTCCCTGCTGCTGCCTCTCGTCCACTTCCTCCTGCCTCACCCTGCTCTTTCTATCGTATAAAGATTCAGAAATATGTGCAAAACAACAGTGAGCACAAATTCTGTGCAGAAATGAGGAAGTGGGAGTGGAGTGGGTTTATTCATGGGAGGTAGATTAACCATAATTTCAAGAAAGGTTTTTGTTTCTTTAGAACAATTTTACTAAAAAGTACTCATCCAAATAAAGTATATAAAGTAAAAAAAGTATTTAATGAAAAAACTACTGAAGTACTGTGCAGCCTAACGTCTGATTTCTTCATCAATAACAGTAATGCATCATTCAATCAAAATCATACTCAGCAATCAGCAAATTTATGTACTTCAAACTTTAACTACCACAAAAATAAACTAAATCTTTACAAATATAACA
>JAVQJZ010134561.1:0-19343 GCA_036025355.1 Leiopotherapon unicolor | reverse complement strand
GGGTTGTCTCTGTGTGATATTAAAATTGGTTTGATGATCTGAAACCTCCGTGAGTGATAAATATGCAAAAAACACAGAAATCAGGAAGGGGGCAAATACATATTCATGGCACTGTAGATAGCTAACTAGATAGCTAGCTAGCTAGCTAGATAGATATGCAGCATTTGTGGGTCTGTGTAAACATTTCTGATATTCGGCTGTCTCTACTCTTCAAGGTGGAAGAAATCTTTCCTGGTTAGCTTGATTTTCTGTGTGCCTGTGATGGGAATGATGACCTACATGATTATCATGGACCACCAGATGAATGCTTCACATCAACACAACGCTACAGTGGAGGACCGCAACCAATACCACTCCACCATGTTCCTGGAGAGGCAGCTGCTCCCAGGCCTCTCCATCATGAACCTCCTCTCCTTCCTCTTCTGTGTGCCTGTACAGGTAAACTAAGTGGATATCCACAAAATGAGGTTTTTATATGAGAGAGAATATCAATCAAATGTTTGTGGCTTAATCATTTTTTTTCTGTTTTATCCCTTTTTAGTTTATTGGAGGTCGCTACTTCTATATTCAAGCCTACAAAGCAGTCAAACACAAATCTGCCAACATGGACGTGCTGATAGTCCTGGCCACCACAATAGCCTTCACCTACTCACTGGTTGTCCTAATAGTGGCCATGGTGGAGAAGGCAAAAGTCAACCCCATCACCTTCTTCGACACACCGCCAATGCTCTTTGTCTTCATTTCCCTGGGACGCTGGCTGGAGCAGATAGCCAAGGTTTAGCTTGTTGATACTACTGATATATGTGAGATCTGATGTTCATTTTCTAGACAGTGACATGCAAACCCTCAGCTGAATTCATCAATCACTCATAAATTGTTTTGTATGCTGCTTTCTTCCATCCAGAGTAAAACTTCTGAGGCTTTGTCCAAGTTGATGTCTTTGCAAGCAACCGAGGCCACAGTGGTCACTCTTGGCAGCGACATGTCGATTCTCAGGTACTTGTTCTAGCTGCATGTTTTGTTTTGGAGCCTTTCATATCATCAGTTGGTTTTAGATAGACTTATCGAAATGTTCGCATTACAAATGTCAGTAGAAATGTCTAACAAGCCATAACAAACACTGCATGAACAAGGTGAAGGTTATTTTTCACAGCAAGAATGACACGCATATTGTTGTCAGTCCCAACTTGAATTTAGACAATGAACAATTCTCTAAAAAATGGGAAACAAAACTGGAAATCTCATTTATGATCTGACACTGATTCCAGAAGTCCTGCTTAGAGAAATCTGGTTTTGTAAAACTGTGAATAATAATGTGTTGAAAAAGATAGTTACAGCAGTAATGTAGTAATAAGAAGAAGAATAGTAGTCTAGCCTTTTAATGGCACTGCGTTATTTACATTAACATTGCTCGACGTGTGTTTTTCAGTGAGGAGCAGGTGGACGTTGAGCTGGTGCAGAGGGGTGATGTGGTGAAAGTCGTTCCTGGAGGGAAGTTTCCAGTAGATGGGAGGGTCATCGAGGGGCACTCCATGGCGGACGAGTCTCTCATCACAGGTTGGTCACAGTGAGCCAAGGACCTAGTGTTTATTTTTTATCTTATCTCTATTTTTTTTAGCTTACCTCTTTTTTTAGTGTTTACTAAGGGCTTGATATCGTGATATGCTGAAATGTGAGTACTCTGGTGAAAGTGAGCCAGTGGGGGAGATCTGATTTGTATTTGTAAAAATGTTCAGTTTTAATTTGTCCCATTGTTATTATCAATATTCAGGCAGAGAATAATTTTCAAGTATTGAAAGATCAAAAATCAGTTCAAATGAACATGTAGTCCTTGGTTATTATTTTCGTTGCGGTTTCTGACCATTTGTTGCTTTGTGATTTCAGGTGAGGCCATGCCAGTGACTAAGAAGCCTGGAAGCTCTGTGATTGCAGGCTCCATTAATCAGAACGGCTCTCTGCTCGTCAGTGCTACACATGTTGGCATGGACACCACGCTGTCTCAGATTGTCAAACTAGTGGAGGAGGCTCAAACTTCAAAGGTGAATCATGTGGTTCGAGATCTGCACTGTTACTGTTGGGTTTTTTTTGTTGCTATTTTTTACGTTATTAGCACTCATATATGTGACGTTTCTTTGTTGAGGTGTTTCATTTCTGATGTTTTACTTTTAGGCTCCCATCCAACAGTATGCAGATAAGATCAGCGGCTACTTCGTCCCCTTCATTGTGGGCATATCTGTCCTTACACTGGTTGCCTGGATCATCATCGGATTTTTAGACTTCTCTCTGGTGGAGAAGTACTTTCCTGTGAGTCGTCCTTTCAATATTGACATCTGACTGACAAGTTCTTGAGTTCAGCATCATGAAATGTTAATCCTCCCTATTATACTATTTTCTTCAGTGAAGGTAAAAGTAATTGTTATTCGTTGAAAAAAAAAAAAAAAAATAAAAAAACAGCCCCATTTTTTTTTTTTACCCTGCAGGGTTATGACAAGAGCATTTCCAGGGCTGAGGCAGTGATTCGCTTCGCCTTCCAAGCCTCCATAACCGTATTATGTATCGCCTGTCCCTGTTCCCTTGGCTTGGCAACCCCGACAGCTGTCATGGTGGGCACAGGGGTTGGAGCCCAAAATGGCATCCTGATAAAGGGAGGAGAGCCACTCGAGATGGCACATAAGGTGTGTTAATGATGAAATTATGACTCTCCTCTGTAGTCAGCCAATTATGTAATAGACCAACTGTCAATTTGAACACATCGTGAAATGGTTCTGGTGTCTTTGGTTACACAACCACATTAATTTAGATGTTAATCCGATTGAATAACGGAGGAGTATTTTAAAGTCAGACTTATAGCATTTGTGTTTTCTTTTTATCATATCTTCTTCTACTGACAGGTCCAGTCAGTGGTGTTCGATAAGACTGGGACCATCACATATGGTGCTCCAAAGGTTATCCAGGTGAAGATCGTTGTGGAGGGGAACAAGATGCCGCGTTCCCGACTGCTGGCCATAGTGGGCACCGCAGAGAACAACAGTGAACACCCTCTGGGAGCTGCTATCACCAAATACTGCAAACAGGTCAGGCTTCACCTCAGATTTATCCCTTATGTGGCCTAATCCCAAACTTGTAAAGTATTTTATTAAACATTTATCATCATCATTTTTCATCATCTGTGTTTTTCATTATCTGTGTGCAGGAGCTGGGCACAGAGGCTCTTGGCACGTGCACAGACTTCCAGGCGGTGCCAGGCTGTGGCATCCGATGTCAGGTCAGCAACACTGAGACGCTTCTGAAACAGGCGGACAGCGATAGCGAAGATAATAATCAGCGCAACAGCGTCCTCGTCCAGATCAGTGACACACGGATGTCCACCACCTCCCACCCACTCATCATGGACCCACAGCCACTAAGTATGTTAGGAACTAGTCAGAAGTACTGGAACATTTATGTTTATTCCCTTTTTAATTCTGAATTTAAGTAGTGATACAGTTGTAGTAAATGTGATGTGTGTGCAGGCCTCATCCAGACAGCAACCTACGTCGTCCTGATTGGCAATAGAGAGTGGATGAGGAGGAATTGCCTGCAGATCAGACCCGATATAGACGAGGCCATGACTGAGCATGAGCGTAGAGGACGCACCGCTGTTCTGGTAGCTGTAGACAGTGAGTAGAACGTTTTCACGTGAAATTGATCTGTTTCATCAGAAATTTTCTCGTGTGAAACTTATGTAAAGGAAATACATCTGTTCTTAAGCATGTTCATTTTCACAGATGTGCTGTGTGCAATGATAGCCATCGCAGACACAGTGAAGCCAGAGGCTGAGCTGGCTGTTCACACGCTGACTAACATGGGTCTGGAAGTTGTGCTGATGACTGGAGACAACAGCAAGACAGCGCGGGCCATTGCTGCTCAGGTATAGACAGACTGTAGAGTGAGGTGATATGACCAAGATCAATTATATGTGTAACATGTGCGACTGCTGGATATTGACAGTTTAACAATGTTTGTGAAAATCGGTCCTGTCATCCACAGGAGTGATATGGTTTTAGAATAAATAGTCATATTAATATGAAAACAAAAAAAAAGCCTACAAAAATATTAAGTCGCTCTCTCTGCCACTCACACAGGTGGGTATCAGGAAGGTATTTGCTGAAGTGCTGCCGTCCCACAAGGTCGCTAAAGTGGAGCAGCTGCAGCAGGCAGGAAAGAGAGTAGCCATGGTGGGAGATGGCGTCAACGACTCCCCTGCGCTGGCCATGGCTGACGTGGGCATCGCCATAGGAACTGGGACTGATGTGGCCATAGAGGCAGCAGATGTGGTGTTGATCAGGGTGAATATTTAAACTTTGAGGGTTTATAAATGCAGAATTCATCGCATGACAATCTTTAAATGGATTATAATGTGGTTATTTTAATTCTACTAGGAATCACTATAGGTCTGCTAGTATTATCTTTTAACTCACCCTCTTGTCTTGTCTGCAGAATGACCTCCTGGATGTGGTGGGCAGCATTGATCTCTCTAAAAAGACTGTTAAAAGGATCAGGATTAACTTTATATTTGCGCTCATCTACAATCTGGTTGGCATTCCCATTGCTGCTGGTAGGTTACTGTAAAAGGCTTATTTAACTGTACAAAACAATGTCATCACATTGACAGTGGTCATCATTGATTGACCTGAACTCTGTCTGTCCTCAGGTGTTTTCCTTCCCATCGGTCTGGTGTTACAGCCGTGGATGGGCTCTGCTGCCATGGCGCTGTCGTCCGTCTCTGTGGTTTTGTCCTCCCTTCTACTCAAATGGTAATGACCTGTTTAATCATTTGTTTAGGCTTTTTTTTTATCTGTGTGCTTTTGTTTGTCTCCCTTATTAGTGTATTCACCTAAAACAAATTTCCAATTTTCTTTCTGTATTTCTCTCTTTCTGTCTGTCTTCCTGTGTCTTTGTTTAGTTACACTAAACCCAGTGCTGAGAAGCTGGAAGCCAGACTGGGTAACAACAGGCGTCACGGCAGCCTGTCCGATGTCAGCGTCCACATTGGGATGGGCGAGATGCGTCGTCCTTCCCCCAAACTCAGCCTTCTCGACCGCATCGTCAACTACAGTCGTGCCTCCATCAACTCCCTGCGCTCTGACAAGCACTCGCTCAACAGCTTGGTGCTCAGTGAGCCCGACAAACACTCACTGCTGGTGGGGGAGGCGCTCTGTGAGGAGGAGTTTTGCTGAATACGTGAGGCTGACGTGGTCCCGCGACATCTTTTTTTGTACTGAAGTAGATGATAACTGCATTTATTCAAGGCTAGGCGATGCTAAGCTGAAAGGGTCCTGTTGAATAATGACCCATCCATCTGCTGTAGGTGCCTCAGGGCAGCGTTCTTGACTTGGAGAAAGCTCACATGCTCCTTGTTTTCTTTTAGCCCGACCAGCTGATCACATGCACTTCAGAAGATGCTGGGCTGATTTCCTCTCTAGCTTTTGTTGAAGTCGCTGCCCTCCAGCACACCCTTTTGTCCTCTGATGCTCTCTGTGTGCAGGGGCATGAAGCATCTCCAGAGCCTTGAAGCAGGTGTCCACATCCAGGAAGCAGAGTGATGAGCAGCTCTGTCACTGTGGTCATTTGCCAGTACAATCTTTTACATCTATCCAAAGACATTTAACAGTGGTGCCACTTATAAGAGCGGACACTACAGTTATATTTTAACATATTTTCCTTACATGGAAAATTATAATAACACTGTTATATAATTATATTCCAGAGTATTTATATTACCCTTATTTATCTTTTTGTTTCATTATATCCTATGTGAAAAATGAAGTTGTTGAATCCAAATGCCAATTTTCATTTTCAGTCTCCCAAAATGTGTAATTACTGAGTAAGGTAAGGCTTGAAAAACTCAGTGAATCAAAGAAGTCTTCTCAGTTTTCGCGAACAGATTTTTTTGCAAACGCTAATGGAGTGAGTCGTAAACGTGTGTTACATAAGTGCCAATTGAAGTTGCCACCTTGGCAAATCCAACACATTCCAAAGATAGCGCAGCGCAGAGGTTACCTTGGACTTCATGTGAACAGAGTGAGAACAGGGAGATGGCAGTAAGCGCAGAAGAAGGTCGACTGTGAATGGTGACAGCAGCTACAGAAGAGTGGTGGGTTTCTGTAGCTGTGCCGACCCTCTGCGTCTTTGGATAAAGATATGTGCGTCGACGAATGTGAACTTTACTCACTGTTGAATTTAAACTGAACTTGTTACACGGATGACTTTCTTTGTGCTTGCATTACTCTATTTGCAAAGTGAGGGTTTTGTGTCGTGATACGGTATGTTATGAAGTGGCCAAACTGTAAAGGCATTGGACGAGTTGCTGTTACTGTGTCTAAGAATTTCCTTCAGTGATGCAACTCTGTTGTTGATTCCTCTACGTTTCTCATACGGTTCACGCTGTTGCACTTGATTAAAGAAGCATCTTTAAACCCAGGGGAGCAGTAGAGCACAGTGGGATCAGCAGACTAAACACAGCTGCGTCCCAGCAGTTCCACCAAACAAGTTACTGAGAGGCAAATGTTGTTTAATTAAATAGATTGTTTTATGAAGATCACATTGTACATGTAGCATCAAGATCACACCAGTTACAGCCTGCAGTCATAGACATTGTTGAATCAGGAGATAATCGCCATAGACCTGCTATTGTTTATGTTGAAATCTCTCTACTCTTTCATTCTAAAGGAGCTGTCAGGTTGTCCTGCTGCTTTCCCATGATGCATTATGTTCTGTTGCTGTCACAGCTTGCCGAGTGCAATTATGCCAATCTGTCGTTTTTGTGCTTTGTGAAGACGTCCGTAGAGCTTCAGATCTTTGTGCAGTCAAATGAAGCAGGTCCGTGTTAGCTGTTTTTCATAGTTCTTCTGAATATAATGTGCCTTGCAATAAAAACGCCTTTGTAACATCATGCCAGCTGTCTGCTTTCAACCCAGAAGATGGCGCTGCTGAGCCGTCAGACTCGCCAACACATGATCAAACAACAAACCCCAAACCCAAGATTTCATCAACTTTATTTCATCCAGTTAGTCTAAACAATACATCACCCCATTGTACTGCAAAACAAGCAAATACCTTTTTTTCTTATCATCTTTTTTATAAAATATTCATTTCCATTAATGTAAACTGTAAATGACTTATTCATCTTGCGTTGATTTGAATCGCTTTGGCTGTAGTGACATTTAATTTGATTTGGTAGATTGAAGCTTGTGAACATTTTACTTATTAGGGGGTTCATTTAGTATTTTTAAGACATTGAAGCAGGGATTAGTCCGCATTTGATGAAGTCCGAGGTTAACTGAATCAGAAATAATGTCTATTAAGGGAAGGTTTTTATCATGTCACTCCCTCGCTGCTCAAGGATGCCCTGAAAAATCATTGTGGTCAGGAAACTGAACAGGTTTTACAAGTTCTTAAAAATGTGCAGCATTTGAAATCAGTTACAACATTGTGCTTTTCTGGACTAACACACCGCAAACAGCTGTAAATTGGAAAATGCTACATTCATTTACCTTTTTTTTAACACTAGAATAACAAACTTCACTTCAAACCAGCTAGGGAGCAGCTCAAACTCCAACACGTCTCTGGAAACACTGACAGTCTAAAATAAAGTTACTTATACAGCAATATATGTCAGTAGATTTACAGTATATTAAACATTAAACACCTTACAGAAATTACACATCATGATGAGCAAAGGATGCAATGAAATCAAATCAAGGTTCACAAGCCTTTAAAATGCAAATTTGAAATCTAAACATCTGAATCAATTGGACCAAATGATTTAAACAAAGACTGGATCTTAAAATTCTTTCAAAATGCAGATAGGTCGATCAAATATTTTACCAAATACTGCTTGTGATTTTTGTCGCTGCAAGTCCATCTTTTTCACTCTCATCCCTGATTTTAAAGTGTCCAATGATGAATCTGGTGCGTTGCTGTTCGGTCTCTCTGATATGACACTGGCACTGAATGAAACTAAACTAAAGTAAAAATACAGTATCTGATGATGTCAGTTTGACTTTACACAACTGCAGAACAACATGGCTGCCTTTTTGGAAGAATGCCACCTGGTGTCCAGCACACAAAACACGGTTCTTCAACTGTGCCCAAACGTACCAGAGAGGCATTATAGTCTGAATACTGACGTTACAACATCAGGCGGCACCTGAATAATCCGCCCACCAGGAAAAAGCTCTGATGTAACGGCATGTCACAAGCATGTTTCTTACTTTAATAGTGAATATAACTAAATACCAAGCAGGGAGTCTTTAATGAGGCTAAAGTAATTCTGTATGATGTTCCAGTTAATTGAAATGTCTCATTGTTTGCAATGTTAGAGTCCACAGCGCAGGTTAAGTTCATATGGCAAAAGTCATATAAAAAAAAAAAACACTTATTGGTTAGATGAATCCTTTGTGCATCATCTTTGCCTCAAAAAATACTATCTGAGGAATGTTTTTGGCATTTTCACCCAATACTGACATCCATATCAAACAGATGTACAATAACACCTCAAAAACAATACAACAAAACAGCCTCATAAATGTTGAAATGTCTTACTTTCTGCAGATGCTGCGTTAAGGTACAGAAGAAAGATACCACACAAGTCTGTGTAAGGCATGAATGAGCTGCTGAATTTTGGCAAGATCAGATGCTTCCATCACAAACTCCTGGATTAACGAGCAGAGATTAAAGATTTGGTGAGTGAGAGCTGGCGTGCTTTGCTGAAATGATCATTAATAACACTTTCGATCACCAGCTCTCCTGAGTGTAGCCTTGGTGTGACTAAATATACAGAAACGTTATTCTCTGTGGGTTATGGGTTGAATCCCATGCTGCTTGTACGCGGAGTGGTTTGTTCATGCATGTTTGGCAAGCAGAATAAATAGTATGATACACTGATTATTTAAGACATCATATAGCACCGTGTTGGCCCATCAGTTGTTGCCACCATCACATTTTATAGGGTGTATCCCTGGAGAATTGTTTTCAGATTCATGATTATATGTTATATGTCGACAGGCCTCAAAGCTCACTGAATGCAAATCATTTGGCAAAATGAACTGAAATAAACTGAGTTTAAGTGAATGCCTTTCTCTGAAATAACTCAAGAGTAGGAGGTTGTAATCGTTGATCACGTCTAAAAAAAAACATTGATTTGGCAAGTGCATGAGGTCTTTGATCAATGCCAGAATCTGATTATAATCAATTATAATGCAAGTAAAAAACAACATATGCTGACTGCCAACCTCATCAGTGGGAGACTATGAAAATGTTTTGGCGGCGACATACGACCGACAAGTCACCAACTTAAAAAAGTACTGCACAGAAAATCTTAAAAAAGTCCACTTAGAACAACCTTACGCGGGCCCACTATACAGAATCTGTCGTGATAAACGTTGTACTTTCTTCTCTAGCAGTTACAATAAAAATCAACAATCACATTGACAAAAGCAAACATCTTATCACAAAGACACTGACTGAGAGAGGGGGGGTCCTCAGAAATCCGTCGGTGGAAATGAGGAGACACAAACTTAACTTTGGCACACTGAATGAGGAGGGCTGGCAGAGAGGCGAGGACTAAGCCTGCAGCTGTGTAATGGCAGTGTTTGGATGAGGGGGCTGCAAACTCATAGCCCTTTGTTGAAGTAGACCCTCTCCACCCCTGGGTGGTTGGCCCGGATTTTCTCCTGCAGCTCTGGCTCCAAACGGCTGACTGACATGGAGCTGGATCGGGGGAGGGAGGAGGAATGCAGGGGTTAATGGGTCAAACACATACACTGTAGGCATATTATGCAACTTCTCGAGCGGAACACAATCATGCAAACTCTGCATATATCAAACAGAGAAAAAGCCATGAGTCTCTGGGCAAACCGGTTACTGTTACCTCGGTGTCAACTTTGAACCTTTCACTCACCTTTTCTGTGGGAAGAGCGCACAGCACAGTGGAGTGGCAAACACCAGGCTGGAAAAGAAAAGCAGATATGAAGCATACAAGCCCACAGTCCAGAGACGTCATCCGACATGACGTGTGGTCATAGCAAGCTGGTTGTTTCATGTGTAAAAGCTAAAAATCCTCGCCTAAGCCCAATAATTATATTGATCTCACACACACAATTATTGCGACATAATTAACTTTCTCAAAAATGATTCAAGAAACTTTAGATCATATTTAGCTGGTGTAATTCATACCATGTTCGCCATCTTAGTTTAGCACATTAGCCTGATTTGCTAATTGTTACAGAAATTTCAGTCTAAACCAAAGTAGTGGACTGAATGAAATACCTGAGAAATAAAAAAAACTTCAAAACATTGGCGCAGAAATCACATTAAAATCCAATTTCACCACTAAAAGCTACGGCTCACTGATTCATTACTTTGCATAAAATGGCCAAATACAACCAGACATATTTAAGGGACAGCTACCTTTGTATAAAGTCTGGTACCCCTACAACAGATCAACACAACAGTGTGTGTGTGCTGATTGGCAGGATGCGTTTCTAAAATCACATTTGAGCTGAACTAAAGGAATGCAACACATGATTTTAATTGGTCGTTCTGAGGTCACAAGAGTCTAAATGGTGCCAGGAAACATCAGTGAAACACGTGGCAGGGTGTGTGGATAGTTTTCTCAGAGAAAGACGGGACAGGATCTGTGGCGTGTTTGTTCAAAATTCTGAAACTCTGAACTCCTGGCAGTAAAAACCACAGCAAGATGAGCCGAGAGAGCTCCATGAAATTATCTGGCGGGGCTGACAAATCTTACGAGCACATTCCTCTTGAGATACTTCACAATGATTCAAACTACAGCATTTAAAGTGACACCAATCTCAGGATTAGAGACATTTCGCACACTTGTATCAAGAAATTAGGTTGAAACTTCAAAAGGCATTTCACACGGCTGCTTATCAGGTGGACCATCTCTGACAACTCACCAGAATCCCACCAGGCTGACTTGAATAGGTGCACTCATCCATGGGAACTTCTGAAAAGACCAAGCAGAAAAAGAAAAAACGAATGAGGGGCACAAAGGCAGTGGTGAATTCCCATAGTACAGTGGCCTCATGTCCTCTGTGCTTTTCATTCCTCTGATGTGTGATAAAAAGGAAAGAGAGTGGTGGGCACAGCGAGGAACACGAGGTTCCCATCATTTAAGTTAAACCTTCGAGCTGTTTTAAATCTGTGATGATGCTGAGGACTTTCCTGCAGCGAATGCAGCCCTCTGCTGTGTCTTAAAGGATGCAACTAAATCCAGAAATATACCCACCCTCAGGAAGGCCTTCTTTTCCAAATGGTTCATTAAAAATGGAGGGATAGCTGGAAGAAACAGACATAAATGAAATGCATTTTCGAGAGAAACTGTTTAAAAATATACCATATTTGATGGTATTTCAAATTTGTATTTTGTTTTCTTCACTTGAATGGTGCCAAAACCTCACAGCAGGCGCGTAACTAGGCTGATGATGCAAAGATGTTCATACCCATTCCCGGAGAAGCCATGAGGATTCTGGAGACCACGACCTGAGAGATGGCCTGCTGTGCAGCTTTCGTGGACTCCCCTAACCTGTTGTCATTCTCATCTGTTATGGGAATGCCGTGCTGGAGTTCTCTGAAGACAGAGCACAAGAATCAAGTACGGCCTAAAAATCTTTCTTAAAGCCATTATGTGTAACGTTATGTGTGACGTTGATGCACTTGTCTCCATACCTTTGTCTCATCAGCGGGATGTTGATACAGTTAGCAGCGGCTACAGCAGCAAATGGAACAAACCGTCCAATCAGGGGTGAGATGTGCTACAGCAGGAGAGAGGAGACAAGAAAAACACAGGAGGGAAGAAATTAATCACTCGACTCTGCTACATCCTGATCGCGCAACCACACCCAACCTTTCTGACGAGTGGAAGTCAGAGGTTACTGCAGGTTAGATTTCCAGTGTCGCACATTTAGGCTTTGCTACCATTAATCAGGATGTAAAGAATGATAAAAGCTGGCAGGACAACAAGCTGATACCAGAGCATGACCCTGTGAATAATATGGCTCCTCTGTGACAAAGAGACTACTTGTGCGTGGCTAACTTCATGTCAGCATACCCGTGCGGCTGAGCTCGATACAGTAACGTGAGATGTAGAATGGGGTTAGATGAACTGGTACCTTTGTTAGTGCATTTAGTCCTAGAGCGGTGGCAACTGCCCCTGTGGTGGCAGACACATAAGCTGTGCCAAGCTGACTGCAAACAAAAGAGTCACTGGTCACGTCACGCAATGAAAGTATGCACACAGAAATGCAGAATTAAAAGGGTTAATATGAGGCAGCGTCAGCACCAAAATGTCTGACTCTTACCTGACTGTGATTGGAGCGTCACCGCTCCTGTTGGTATAGTTCACTATTGCATTGAAGGACTGATTGATCCACTGCCAGAGCAACACAGCTGGAGTTGTCCTGCAAGGTTAGAAATTATTAGCACAGACAGTGTACAGTCCAGAGTTCGTAGAGGGAAAGATTGCATTTTATCAGCTTTACTGTAAATGGTTTCGATTTGACCGCAAGGGTGTTGATTTGAGTTAGAAGGTACAAAATCTACTTTGTGACACAAGTGACAAAGAGGCAGCATGAACAACATCAGGATTCTGAAACTGAAGCAGCTCAGTGGAAATCAGCCATTTGATTATTAACACACGTACTTTCCAACATGTGTTCTCTGAAAAAGTTGCTCACAGCTTCAGCAGTAGTTAAATGTGTAAGATTAGAGTGCAGCAGTCACCATCAGACAATAAAAATCAGTCTTACTTGTAAAAAGTCATCATGCATCCAGTGATCGTCATGTTCATCGGCACCTGTGCTGACATGCGGCCAATCAGGATCATCTTCTCCCCAGTGTCGGGATGGAAAGCCGAGTCAAAAATATATTTGGCTTTCCACAGCTCATCTTCTGTCAGTCCCGGGGAGACTATACCTTGCCTAGGAGACAGAGCAGGTGACGTTTTAGGAAAAATCCTCTCATCACAGCGCTGAAAGTGCATCCTGTTGCTTCTACGGCCGTCTTTGGTTTACCTGTAGTCAGTGATGATTTTGTGCGCATTAGCTAGTTGTTCGTTGGTGAGGAGGATGTTTCTGGGGTCTGTGACAGTGAAGAAATGTTTAGCCCGGCCTACGAATGTGCTCTGGTCCCACCGGGGCTCCTTGATGTTTATGGAAGTGGATAGCTCTGCTGCCATTTTTATCTGGGGAAAGAAAAACATTACAATAATCAGATCAGGGATTTGTCCACGCGTATGCAGGAATGATGTTTTAAGGTTCAAGGACCTTCAGTCGCATTCTTCTGCAGAAAATAAATGGAAGCAGAAACATCCTGAATTAAAGCACAGATCCTCTGCACTGGAACATTAATGTCTGGAGATTATTTATCCAGAATTAGTGTTTCATAAAACTGGATCAGCCTGGTATTGACTGATACTGTTGAAGGATTCCAGGGTCCTGCTCCAGCACTCGGTCCACGACTTACAGCCACTTCTTGTTTTCATTTGCAGACACAAGTCAGTGAAGGAGGGCTCCTGAAAATAAAGCCCCCTTTCTGGACTGCCATTCTGCTTGTTCAGCATAATGTTGCTATGGTGATGGCTGACCTGACACAAGGGCTGTGAAGCACTAAATTGCAAAGCCCCATTATGGGCACACACACACACACACACACACACACACACACACATACACCCCCCAAACTGGGGCTCAAAAGCTGCTCTCGGAAAGCGACAAAGCTACTCTGCATGTGCTCTGTGAACAACTATGAGCGGCAAGTGTTTCTATTTTTTGCTTTTTATCAGTAAACCACTGATTGTATTGGGGGTAAGTGAGCTGAGATCAATGAGTTACGCAATATTTATTATCACCGCCACACACGAGTATTTCATTCAACTTTTATGCCTTTACAATTTCCCAGCCCTAAACCAGATAAAACTGGCTCGAGCTGAATAGACCCTGCACTATCAAAAACATCAGCTCTGTGGATGTGCATGCTCGCTCCTCCCTGTGTGCGTGTGTGCCCATGTAACCCAGTCTGATCTGTTCTGGTCTTTTGTGTTTTGTTTTTTTTGTAACCACTCACACCCTGCTCTAGTTAAATTGCTGGGTGCATCATGGTCATGCAAGGACCTGCAGCAGCATGATGATGAAACTCCACCTGAAATTGCACCAAAGATGGCTGCTGGATTGACAGGAAGACAGAAAAGTCTCCTGTTTGCTGTGGCGTGCAGTGGGAGAGGGGTGGGGGTCTGTCTCTTTAAATTGAATTAAAGTCCATGGGATTCTCACGAGATGACAACAAGACACCCCCCCCCCCAGCTCACCCGAAGAGGAAGCTCTGTGTGTGCTGCAGATGTGCCCCCCTCTCACACAGCTGTGATATCTCTGATGAAGGTGAGCTGAACTTTGGATTGACACGGCCTCTGATCTGTGGACCTTCAGCTGCCTCTGCCCTCACACTCAGCCAATCCAAGGCGGCCTGCGTGGCAGCCCACTAACCTGCAACTCACAACATTTACATCTGATTAAAATAAATAAATAAATGAGACAGGCAGCACAACTCGGTGTTTGTGTCTCTGCTGCTCTGCGGTGGAAACACTCTGTGACCAGATCGTTCAAACCCGACGGAGACCAGTCAGATCTGGACTGGGGAGGGAGGGGGTGGGTGGGGGGATGAGCGGAGCAAAGTGAGGACACCTTCCCCCCACCTCTATCTCCCCACAACACCACCCCGAAAAAAAAACCACACCAAAAATCCACATGCACCGTCACGCGTGAGACGCCACATCTGCCCAGCTGTGCGCGATTCAACTAGTAACAGCCTGCCACATCCACATCCACACATCCTCAGCCTGATGACAGACCCCCTCCACCTCCTCCTCCACCTCCACCTCCGCTCAGCGCGCGCTCATCTCCTCCACACTGACCCGCGTTAGAAAACCCGGACAGGTTACTTACTGCACTGTGCGCTCCGGCGGTCCGCAAGAGGTGTCCCTGAAAGGCTGCAGACAGCTAATTTGACATGCAGCAGCGTCAGCACGGCCACTCAGCACACACACACATACACACGCACATCCACCAGCCACAGGGAGCGCGCTGACAAAATAAAAGCACTGGCCTCCAAAGACAAAAAACAAAAACAAAAGAGACACAAATGCAAGATTTGAGATGATGTGATGAGTAAGCGAGGGGAAATAATCATTTTTATAATAATTAATTTCTTTTTTCCAAGTTTGCCACAAAACAATAATATCTCACGCCGAGCGCTTCAGGGTGACACACGAAGAGGCTTTTATTTTCAGCAGCCGGCCGAGCAGCACTTCCGTTTGTGGCTCTGGTACTTTCGCCAGCTTGACCCGCAGCCAGTAAATCATTAATTGCTGGTAAAACTTTGGATTTTCACACACGGACGCGACTCTTTGAGCGGCAGCCTGGTGTTAATAGAACTCTGACATCTTACGGAAAAATTGACACAAACAAAGCATGCACTAGTTAATAAATACACAAGACAAACAGAGCAAACATAAATCAAAGTTGGCTGCAATCGTGTCTCCTTCCATAACTCAAAATCATGATATACTGCAAAAGAAATAAACTGAATAAATAAATAAAATGAACCAGTTTCCTGCACACAGCTGGTCTGGATCCTTTTAGAGTTGATCAGCAGCAGTTTTGGTTTCCATCTAGTGGTGACCGGTGAGAGGGAAAAATACCAAATTGTACCTAAAGGAAATAAATGACGAAGCAGCTTCTGTCTTTATTTTGTATAGCTGTGGCAGCAAAACATTAAGTTATTTATTTTCTTTTTACAACTGATGTAATTTGTACCAATATTGCCTACTTAAAATGCATTACATTAACTCCCATTGGAGACAGCAGAGCAGAGAGAGCTACACTATAACAGGGTATAAAAACCAACATAGTCCGTCAGTGCCATGTGATAAAAATCAAATACAAAAGTGCAAAGAGAACAGATTCTTTTTCCCACGTCTAACCCTATTATCTCACTTCACAGAATAAACTGTTGCGCTTCAGTTACAAAAAGAAAAGAAAAAAAAAAAAGAGTTCACATGATATTTACTGCAACCTTTGAATTGAGGCCATGCCAAGTGAAAGATTACATACTGAATATGGCAACACACTCTGGTCATCATCAACACAAAGATTACTTACATTTAGTCGTTATTCTCAGCATTAGTTCATTCCTGACAAACCAGCAGGTATTGTGACGGTACTGTTCATAGTAGCAATCATTTCTAGCAATAAAAACATCATGCACAGAGAGGAAAAAGTTGAAAGGATGGTGGTTGTAAGTTGGATGTGACAGTTTCCATTTCCTTGTGATTATGGCACACTTTTCTTTTTGGTCCATGAAGTGATGAATGCTTCTTTTCTCAAGCCTTTTACAGGAAGTAGTCGGGCGTGCGCCGCGTCACATGGGGCTCTCCTCTGCGTGGAGCAGGGTCGAACTGTAGGCTTAAGTAAACAAAGCGAAAACAAATGAGCAAGAGTCAATCATTGATGTTTTCACATGTTCGTATTCATAGAAAAAAAAGCTTCACTTACAAGGAGTATTTCAATGTGTCATCAAGCTCCATGATTGCTGCCTGGTTTCCACAACGATAACAATAGTTGGGTGCACTGAAGATCGTCACTACATTGCGGTCGTGGCACCAATTATAACCCTGGATCAAGAGGTGACATGCATGTTACTGCTTTCAAATTCACAACATGTGACGTCAAAGCTGTGTCTGCAGTGTCTCCAAAGGAAAAAACACAATTACTGTCAGAGGGTATAATCAAAATTCAAGTACCTCCATCACCAGCTGGTGGGCTCTTGAAACCAAAGTTAGGCCGTTTGCATGGTTAAACGTCTCGGAAATGTCCTGCCCGAAGGTGTAACCAGCACCACGGGGTGAGATGCCCCAACCGCCACGGTCATCTGGGTCCGACCATAACAAGTCACACATCGGACCCTGAAACATGGAAGAAACATCAGCATTTTGTACATGCAGCACAACACAAGATCTGGATACAGTTTTGGGTTACTGGACAGTACAGACTTTGATACAAACTGTGGATCACATGTTCCCAAAGCTCAAGCTGATAGTTCAGTATCATAGAGGACTAAAAAAGCCTAAATGTTTTCACATTTCAAAACCGAGAACCAGCAATTTTCCTGTTTTTTTTTTTTTTTTTTTTTAGAAAATCATATCTTTAACAATTAATAATTAAATAATTGTCTACAGGTGGACACTTTGACTCATCAGTTAATTGTTTCAGTTCTTCATCTAATACTGAAATCTGATCATGATGTTGAAATTGCACAAGTGCTGGTGCATCTTTCAGCTATGTGCATTCATCAAACTAAATTCCAGAAGAATTAATCATCTAGAAACTCCTTCAAGAGCTCCTCTGACATTTGATTGAATTTACCTCATGAGGAACCTCCTGCAGGCGATCCAGCGCTCTGATGTGTTCCAGTGTGTCTATCGAAGGGGACAGTCCTCCGTGGAGGCAGAAAATCTTGCAGAGAAAGGAGAAAATAAATGACAAGAGTCCCTGCATCTGTGATTTATGTGACCTGCCACATCCTAACACACAAGCTTACCTGGTTATCTACCAGCGCAGTGAGGGGCAGATAGTCAAACAGATCTGTGAAATACTTCCACACATTAGCATTTCCATATTTCCTTAAACACTCGTCGTAGAAGCCATACACTTGTGTGATCTGCCTGCTCTCGTGGTTCCCCCTCAGGATCGTGATCCGCTCTCGAAACCTGACCTGCAGAGATAAAAAAAAAAAAACATTTACGGGAAAATGCAAGAATAATCAGCCATGATCAACATCTAACTCTAAACCATCATTTTACCTTAAGAGAAACCAGGAGAGTGACTGTCTCCACTGAATAGTAGCCTCGGTCAACATAGTCTCCCATGAAGAGGTAGTTAGTGTCTGGAGACTTGCCCCCGATCTTAAACAGCTCCATCAGGTCATGAAACTGGCCATGGACATCTCCGCAGACCGTCACCGGACATCTCACCTCCTGCACGTTGGACTCCTTCGTCAGGATCTCCTTGGCCTTAAATGAAGAAACCAGGAAAACACAGGATTAACAGGTACCAGGGTGCAGTGCACAGTGAGCGTGTGTTCATTCAGGCCCTGACACACTCAATATTCATCCTGGCTTTGTTTTTTTGTGTTTTTGTTACCCCCCACCACCACCACCCTAGATGATGAAGTTTGCAGCAGCATTATTGCACACTTGGCTGTGGCGGTGCCTGTGCTCTCCAGCGGTGAAGAGGCACCAGGAGTGGGCGTAGCTTGGGAAAACACATTTTGCAGGCTCCATCTTCTTGGCGAGCCTTGCGCAGCCTCGGCCAAATGGTTGTGCGCCCCAAACACAGGCCACACGCAAAACGTCGGGTCCGGGTCCCGACAAGCCTTCCTTACCTTTTCACACAGGACTTTGACCTGATTCTCTGAGAGCTGCTTGCACTCATTCAGCTGCTCGATCCACCCGTCCAGCTCCTTGGTGAACGACTTGTCGTCCATGTCTGCTTTGCCGTCAGCTTTAGAAAAAAACTTAAAAAAAAAAAAAAAAACAGCTCCTCAGGGGTGGAGAAAAAGCCTCCCGTTATCCCTTCAGCTTTTGATGGCTGCGTCCCCACAAGCTCTCTGATCACTCGCAGCGCGCGCGCACGTGTGCGAGTGTGTGCGCGCGCTCAGAGGGAAAATGCGTCAGCCGTCCTGCAGTCTGGTCTGGACCTGAAGAGTTCAGCTCACATGGCAGAGAGGATGTCTCCTCTCCCCCCGGCAGGGCAGCTCGCGGTCAGTGTCGCAGAGACTGTTCGGGTGGAGAGCGAACAAACATCACGTACGTCATGGCAACCGGGCCGTGAGAGAGAGGGAGGGGGGTAAAAATAAACAAAAGAAAAATGTATTTTATTTTTGTTGCTATAAGGTTTAGTATATGTTTTATCTTTGCTTCAGCTCGATAATGCTGTGTTTTCTGAATGTTAGTTATTTAATAAAGTGAATTTGTTTGTCTGCCCTCTGCTGGACGAAACCGGAAACGGTCAGGTGGAAGAGTAACATCATCAAAATAAAACAGTCAGGTGAAGGTTCGTTAGCTGGTAAGGAAATCTGAACAGGAGCATTGAAACTACAGAAGAAAAAGAAACACATTACTATCACGTTATATGTTATAACAAGATATCTTTACGTCAAAACAACATATTTCACGTTCTGTAAAGCTATTTGACGTGTTATGTTATTTACACATTGTCACGTTTTAC
>JAVQJZ010134552.1:0-10292 GCA_036025355.1 Leiopotherapon unicolor | reverse complement strand
GTATTTTGTCATTTTTATCCATATTTTTTATATAGAAAACATAAATGGCATAAATGTGACTATTTTTGACAGATTTTTTTCTTACATTTGTCTTACATTTAAGCTGCTGTGACAAGTGAATTTCCCCGATGTGGAATTAATCAAGTTGATCTTATCTTTGCATCCTTTCTATTGTTTATTCTCCTCTGACTGAATTTCTTTCTACACTTTAAATTAATATGCTATCTCTTGCTTTCTTTTACTTTTCCTACCTTCCTTTCACTTATTCTTTAATTTCATCCTTTTTATTTTTCATTTTCCTTTCTCTTTTTCTTTGAGTGACAGTTTTCTATACCGGACTTCAGCTTAAATTCTCATGGTTTCCTTTGTTTTTATGCGCATCAGAGCAAGAGGGCTTTCAAAGTCATGTAGAAATCCCAGCCTTTCCAACGGGATCTCTCCAGCTGGAATCTCCCATCGCCCATCAATTGATTTCCTGCATGATTATTCCTTCAGTGTGCCGCCTGTGGCCATGTTACACTGTCATTGACACATATGAGGATTTCAGGGAGAGCATGGACTTTGCCATATGTTACACAGAGGGTTTAGGTGGAGGAAAATGATGTGTGTTTTTCTCCAAGTATCCAGTTAAGAGTAAGAATAGTTTTGGAATCATAAACCCCGATCATTCCTCAAACCCATTGTCCCTCACTTAGATTACCTTGCTCTGTCAGAAACACAGCTATTTTCTTTTTTCATGCCTTGTCATTCCCTCTGAGACACGCTCATTTTGCTCCGCATACATCATCATACTGTCTCACGCGCGCATCATTATCGTAATTCACACGCCCAACCATTGTCTCTCGCTCACGCCGTCATTCTTCCTCACGCACACTCCTACGCTGTCTGTCTCACAAAGTACATTACACTTTCTCTCACGCAAACAATATAATTAGTCTTCATAAAGTCTGCTGTTATACGTCGCATACAGCAAAAGAGTACTATGGCACACATGCTGAAGTATGATGGAGTCTTTGAGTGGCCTCTCATGCTTTTGTCTCAGTTACATAATAACTGATAGGAAAAGATTTATTTAAAAAAAACATATATATTCTAATAGGTGCACAGCTTCATTTCTAGTGTCTTTAGAAGATCACAGAGTATTTTGTCACGGCTCTTTAGCTCGTTAAACAGGGCCACAGTTGTTTTAAGAGCTTTTCAAAGCTTTAAAAGCTCTTAGTACAACTGTGTGCTCCTGATCTCATCTTCCAAGATCCTGAAATATCCTGCATGCCGAGGCACCAATTTGAGCTTTCGAGTGGCTCTTTCACCTGAAATAGAGCCACATTTGCAGAGGTATGATGATAAAGTGGCTCTAATAGACGTGCTATTATTTCTAAGAAAAGTTCTACTGCTTTTACCGCTTTAAAAGTCTCTAAATGATGTTTAATAGACTGGGCGCACTGTAGGTGGCATATAAGAGGAGCTATAGGTTTTCAGGCAACAAAAAACATGAAAAGAACATTTCATGTGGCATCTGTCAAGTAAAACCTGATGCAACTTCAGATTCACTTTAAAACACATGCTTCCACCAGACATAATGAATACAGTATAGAAAATCGCTTCAATCTCCATCTGGTGCAATCAGGATGGTGCTCGCACAAAAATGTTATTGACTTTTTAAATTGCTGAGAGCAGTACTACAACAAGAAAAGTCTGCCACTCGCTCTCTTTTTCTTGCTATAATTGCAATATTTTTGCCATAATTTTTGTGCACTTTTAAATTACAAATCTAAGAGGAGCTGCCGTGTAGCTCACATTATTAAATGTGCTGTGTAATGTCAAATGCACCATAGAATCACTGTCCGGACCCCAGACCCAGGGCTCAGTTGGTAGGACTGACGTTAATAGATGGCTAGCCTCGGTGGCAGAGCTTTACTGCAATTACCCATCAGTCAGCTCTCAATCCTGGTCTGGATGTGCCTGCCCTTACCCCCTTTTGCACCTATGTGACTGATGACTTGTGCAGCCCTGCCCATGCAGAGCTGCAGTGAGGAAAGCTTCGTCATTTTCTGCACAGAAGTGAAAGCTAGCGCGCAACCACCATTAGAACCCAAGGTTTTCTGTGACCTTATGTCGCCTCTGGAAAATTCACCTCTGCGAGCTGAGAAGCACGTACTGGACTTTGACCTCGGGGGGCTGGAAAAGTTGTCGAGAACAAATTCTAAACTTGCTGGACGACAGTAAAGGCCGCAGTTCCACAAACACCAAATCCCATTTAAGTCTTCTATAGGAGCGGGTTAGCTTTAAAGAAGTTATTAAGTAATGCACGCCCCTTATTTATGTGTATCAGCAATTATAATGAAATGCCACATCACAGAGTTTATCTGATCTTACATGAGAAATTTCAATCTCCACTGCAGAGCATGAGTTGGAAAATGAGTTTTAAAAGCCAGCAGACTAAGAATCTGCCAAAGTATTCAGTAGGTCATTAGTATTGATCAACAACCCAATCAATCCCCGGTGGATCTATTATGGTCATTCTGTGCGACGGGGCTGCAGAGATCATATCCCATCATTTTTAACCTGCACTTTAAATACAAAAGTGGCGGCGATTATTCTCTCAGGAGGCAGCTGCTGTTTGTGCGGCATATGCAGCGGATGAGTCACAGGTGCTGATCAGTCGCCGCGGTCAAGGTGTGAGGTATTAGGGGTGTGAGGGACAGGATGTATTAGCGAAAAGCATGATGAGTGTGACCCTTCCAGCAGAGACACAAAGCGACAACAAGCACTTGGCACCGGCGCTCACACTGATTGACTTGTCTCCACAGTGGGTGAGATAAGTCTCTGTCAACGTTCGGTGCCATGAGCCAATGCCGGACCATTAACGTTGTTGTTTTTTCTGGAGTTTTTTTCCCGTTTTTTTCCCCCACACAACATTAAAATGCAATCAGAGTGACTTATTGTGGTCAGTTGCGCATTAAGACAGGATCACCACCAACTTTTCAGGCCATTTACTTGATGCTGAACTCTAATTACAATGAAGGTCGTCCTAATGCCTGTTTGTTCAGATGTCTATACCTGCGATAGACACGGCCGGGCAGAGGAGGTCGAGCAGGAGCAGATTTATGGCTTCACTGGTGTTTATATTGACATATTCCTCTGTAATCTACCCTAATAAATGTTACCTATAATCTTAAAGAATGAGTTGGAAAAAAAAAAAACAGTATCTAACAGCTAATTTAAGTTTATTTTATAAGTAGCAATTTATCATTTGAGATCAGGCTGCCAGACGATAATGTTAACGTAATAATTTCCTAGATGTAAAACAGATAGAGTATCAGTCTTTAGCTTGTTTTTACTGAAAGTTTGTCAAAACAAGTGAAATGCATGACATATCCCTGAGCTGGAGGGTCAGATTTTTAATTATAACTTTGTTCCTCGCATCTTACTCCCTTACAACAAACTTTTCATTTCTTACTTATCGCTGCTATTCATAATGGAAAGTTGAATATAAATCTTTACACTCAAACCTACTCTAATCTGTCTCTTCCTTTATATTTATCCTTCATGTAACTCCACTCCAGATCCGCACTTTTCAGCTCTACTGATATAAGGTTCGAGACAGAATCATATACAGTTCAGACCATAAGTTAAAGCTTAGATCATAATTCCTCTCTGTAAGCTTGGCTTTGGCTGACTGTGCTTTTGGACTCCATACAGACAGTACTATACAGCTGCAGGAGTCATTTCAATTTAAGTCTAGTTTCCAAACTGTCTCTTTGTGGAGGTTTAAGTACATTTTTATGGATTCTTTGTCGCCGCTATTGTCAGACAACAAACACATTTATGTGATTGAGTAGATCCCTAAATACAGGCTCCATATGATTCAGATTAGCCAAAAAATTGAGTCAAATTAATTGACACAAATCAAATTCTTAAAACTCTTATATGTACTACACGTCATGAAAATCTCAAATGTCCCCTTACCCGGAGCCTGCAGTCTTTGTGAAATGTTAATTGGCATTACTGTGTCAAGTCTAGGTAATGTGGGCTTATTTTCCACCAATTTTGCCTCGGGTCATGCTTTACTGAATTAGGCTAGTCATTTTCATTTTCCTAAGGAACACCAATAATGAACAGAGAGAGAATGGCAAACATATTAAAACTGCACTTTATTTATGAAAATAGCCTACGGTTCTACATGCACTGCACCCACTGTTTGTTTAGCATTTTTTCTTTCTGTGGGATTGTAAGACAGAGGGATTGCACTGTACTTCTGCACATGGAGCAAATCACTGCTGTGTGCATTTGAAAGATGCAGAATTGATGTCACAAAAAGAGAAACTGAGGTAATTATGCAAATGCATCTTTTGTCCACTATGGCTTTACAAGATGATTCATGTTAGTCCAAGCTCTTTGATTAATAATTGTTTTATAATGTATTGTTATGAAACCTGACTTGAGCTAATTAGCGCGTGGATCTGAGTATCAAAAGGCTCCCAGTCACACTAGAAAATGTTGGATAAGCTGTGCTGTAATCAGTATCTTCGGATGTCTTAACAGGTCTCACAGTAAGATGTGCTTAAGGGTCTCTCCAGAGATTGTGAAAGGTGCCACAGATTTTCAGAATCAATAGAACTGTGGACTCTTTTCCGTGGTGGTTCAGACTCATTGATTTGGCAGCCCAACATGCTGGTTTAAGCCTGTCCTCCCCAAAGAAACGAAAAAAAGAAATGGATTCCTTGAAAAATAAGTTCTAAATATCAGATAAAGCATTGTTGTGTTTTTTTCATATTTGTGTCTTAAACAATAATGATATTCTTTATTTCTGCCATCGAACAAATCCTATGAAAGGAGCAGTAACGACACTGCTTTCTCTCAATACTGCTGTCTTCTCCTAACAGTCTGTGGCAGGCAGCCCCGAGCCCATTCATTTCCACTGAAGACACAAAAGAAGACGCATACTTTCATTTCTCATAAAGGCTCAGCAATTTCCTGAAAAGGCTGGGCACTGTAGTTTTAAGCAAACGTTACTCAAAAGGGAGTAAATATTGCAATGTGGCGCGCTAGTGACTGTTTATGTCTGCGAGACGGCGAATGTTGGGCTGACCTGAAGTAAACTCAGTTCAGTGCAATTGTGTGGTTCAGTGAAGTGTTTTTAATAGTTTTGGACAACAAAGAAGCTTTATGACACATAGAAATAATATATAGGATATCAATCTTCAAATAAAGAGACCATATTTGTAGTAGCAGGATCAAATCGTTTTTTTTTTTTGTAGTTTTTGTTGAGGGGGTAACATTAACAAAAGAGAATATCACCAGTCTTATTCTTTCATAGCACATTTTTTCTTCATAACACTTAATCTTTAGTCTAAACTAAAAATGTACACCATCACAGGTGCACCTCCACCCTTCGCTGAACCTGATTAGACTTGTGCTATAATCATAGCTTGCAAGGTATATGGCTTATGGTAAAAAAAAATAATAATATAATAATATAATAATAATAAAAAAAATACCTGAATGTGTCAGCATGGTAAATATGAACATTAGTACGCTAACATGTAACATTCACAGTACAGCTGAGCTAAAGCTGACAGAGGACGGCTCAGCTCATGTTGAGCTAAACATCGCCAAGTAAGTTTTTGAACACCGAAAATGCCTCTCCAGCTAAAGAAATGTAATCATAAATTAAAAACATTTTCACAATAATTGTATGATGTGCCCATTTTACATCATATGTTTATTTCCAGGAGACCAGAACACCTCCTCTGAAACTTTCAGCAGGGTTCTCTGAAATAATTCGCTTCTTGCCTTTGCGCTGCTTTGCCATTATGTTCCACACAGAGTATTCCCAGCTGTTTTCTTTCCTTAATGGGATGCCTCACACATGCCTTGTCTTAGATGACACTGCATGCTGCTCTCTCCTCCCTGCCTATGCCGTTGATTCATTGGCTGGTGGATTGAGAGGCTTCACTTGCAATTTGGGAAAATAATGTAATCTCAGGATGGGCAGAATTGTTGAACCCTCTCTGAGATTACTCTCTCCTGTCTGCCTCAGTGATTACTGATCACAGGCAAAAGAAAGAAACGAAAGTCTTTCCTCTATTGTATGCTTCTATTTTCATTCTCACCTCATCCGTCTGGAGAGAGTTATTTTCGATAGGTTCGGAGAATTGGCACTCTCCCTACTACTTCCCTTCCTTATTTTCATTGCTTGCTGTGTGGCAGTGTCTTAAAGTCCAATAGCATACGTTTTGTTCTCTCCTGTATTTGCTTGGACTGATTTGCAATCAACACGTTTGTGAGAAATACTGCGGCAGATTCAGAGAGATATAAGAGTGCCTCGACGTGATCAGAATGGCGGAAATCATCAGTAAATCGAAGCTTCTCGCTTTTTGCTGATTATTAAATTTACACCTCATCTTAGGAAACATTTCAGGCACTACATCATGGTATATGTTGAATATTGGATACCGGCATTATATGCAAGAATTATGATATGTACGCTACTTTTTCTTTGGATTTTTAAGAAACCCACTGCACATTTTAATATGTTGTTGCAACATTTTTCAGACACAAAGGATATTTTAAGATTTTTATTTGTTGTTTAGAGGCACAGACTAACTTACATGCCGGCAAAGTTGTAAATATGTTTTTTTTTTTGGGAACAACTGTCGCATTGCAGAATTGTATTTTCTCCAACAGCTGACATCCAAGTGTGTATGTGTCACACAGACTCTAAAGGGTACAGGACCAAGCGATGGGACCAGTGGTCTTATAGTACTGTCCGCTTTTTACAATAATCTGCACCAATCTTTTTCTATCTCTTTTATTGAGCTGCAAGGGCTGACATGAGGGCAGTGTGTAAGGCACTTGGGAGAAAAAGTCTCACACAGTAATAGGTGGAAATGGTGCGTATGAAGATGTTGTCAGAGGTGTGTGTAAAGGACCGGCTTTGAGTTTTGGATAGGGGAGAAAAACCGACTCATCAAGATATCTGGAAGAGTCTTTCCAAAAGTTAATGGTCCAATTAAAATGTCCGTCCCAGTGACAAATTCCTTTGAAGCCAGGCTCTGAACTCCAAATCGCAGAGGCTCTTCTTTAACAGAAGGAGAGAGTGCACACCGCCATTCACGCCCACTGTTAAATGATCTCATCTGTTGAGACTTCCTGTGATGAATGGCAAGAGTAAAGGAGGGATGAGAGGGGAGTGGAGGCTGAATGGCTGTCTTGCATCAATGTGGACCAAAGAGAGAAGAGAAAGTGTGGCCATTACTATTTCTGACATGGTGAGATGGATGTCACCCTTATTTGCCATCAGATCAGGGAAGCCAGGCGAGGTGTGGCTCTCAGCCAGTACATCACATGGGCGTAATTAAATGACTGAGAGCACTGACTTCTCCTTTGAGCCTAGATGTTGGAGCCTGAACAAAAAGACCTGTAACACACAGGTAAAACAATGTGCACTGATAGATGTTCCCACATGAGGAGGGAGACAAATCCAGTAGTATAAAGTAGACTAGTAAGAGCCCATTAAGGTAAACCACTGCCAAGGTCACACTATCCTCTGAAGAGGTATCAGTTTATCAGAGTTTGTTAGAAAAAAATACATCAAAAATAAAGCAGAAATATATATATTATGATCATCACAACATTTCTAGTCCTGCACCTTGATTTGTATTGAATCACTCACCCCATATTTTTTATAACAAGCTCTTTTAGCATGTTTTTGGGGTCCTAACTATGTGACATGGCCTCACGGTGTCTGTGTTTGACTTTCGAGCTGCCTGACTGTCCCTTTTCATCCACACCGTCCTCCACGATGCTCTGCTAGCTCTGTTTATCCGGGATTTCCTTGCTGTTCTGGTGCATGATCGCCAGACTCTTCTTTGGTGGATGACACTGGTCCAAATCCACGAGATGGTATTCTTTAATCCTTGTGTCCCCAGTTTGAGCCAGCTCCCCAGTAATCCCAGCAGCGGCCTGCGCCACCAAGGTCCCTGCAGAGGCTGGAGGAGAAAGCCTAAGTAAACCTGATATGCCTCTAAGATGGACTTTTTATAAACTGATGCTTGTTATTTCTAATGAGCCTCAGCCGGGCTTTTCTTATTGCTCCTTGAAATTAATTTCCCTACTCCAGGCAGTTCATGGTTAACAGTGCCTCTGATATCCCTTTAATATTCCCTATGGGTCGATCATCTCCCTTTGGTGAGGAGTTTACTTGTGCACTGAGGTGAGTCCTTTCTGTGCTCAGTGATCTGTTTCTGCATGAGAACGTTTTTTTTTTTTTTTGTCTTTTTTTGCTGACTAAAGATGGTCGTAGCTGTTGTGTGTCTGGCACTTGTCTCCTCAATCAGACTGAGCCTAACCTCTGGCCATATTGTCAAATTTTGACTAAATGTACACTTTCTTTCCTCCCAGATGTATTGTCCCCTGTATGAATCATCTATTAGCCAGAGAGGCTTTCATTTACATAAAGAACAGAAAGGTTAACTCAATATGTCCAACTGGTACCGGAGCTTTTTATTAAATGTCTGCAAAAGACTTGAGAAAGTCATGCCACGTCTTTACAGCCCATTCTGAAGGTGTCTCTTTTAGCTGAGTTTGTCACACTGGGGGGCTGATTGAGCATGAATCAGGCCAATGTGAGGGCACAGAGACCCACGCCCCCTCAGGTTTTTATTCTTTCCCCCCACATGTTGAGCATCGCTGAATTGCTGCTCTCATTTGTGCACAATGAGTTGCGCCTTGCAAATTTTCATGATCTGCAGGCTTCATCTCACCGCTGGTAGCTTTGCACTGCCAGTATAAAAATATGTTTCTTTCTTTGTGCTTTATCGAGGTGTGACAGGTATGTCAAATAAAGCGAGAGATCAGTTAGCTGTGTATGACAATGTTTACAATGAGATTAGCAACAGAGCATCGTTCATTAGCAAAGGAGAAAGGACATATTGTCAAATTATAAGAGAGAGGCTAATATGACAGGATCCCCACAGTCTAGACTCTGGTGGTGATAGAAACTTTCAGCTGAATCTCCATGAACATCCAGGACATCAGGTGGGGACGGGGAGGTAGTGGGTTTCCACTACAGTAAGTTTAAAAAACAGACTGAAATAATTTCAATATGCAATGCTGTTTAAAGAACCACATCTGAGGACCAGTTGGCTGGAGGAGATCCTGATGCTGAAATGAATTTAGAGGACTAGATAGAGAGGAAATAAGCAGAAATTCATCCATAGGAGAGTAAAAGGACGGAAAAGGTCTTCCTTACGTAGCGTTCACCAAAACAATGAATAACTTAAATAATGGCTACACTACATTGGAACTACATTCATTTAGCTCACTGACACACCAAAATGAAATAGACCCACCATCAATTTCATTAGCTTAACTCTTCAGACTTAAACTAATTGACCAATGATTGGCACATGATCTTCTTTATTTCAACAATAAAATTTTGGCAGATGTTCTCAAAACATTGTTTTATTTGAAAACTATCCACTGGTATTAGTTTCTTAATAAATTTCAAGCAAAAAATACTATCTGTAACTTTATATCCACAACCAACTGTTCATGTAGATGTTTGCAAGGTTAATAATATGACATCATATCTATGTTCTGTTCATGAGTCAGAAACACAATAACTCCAATACAATATAAAAAAGGCATTAGCAATTTTTTCATATCTGTCATCTAAGACGAACCATACCTAACCAATTGGTCAAGCCTCCACTTGCTCAGTGAATTCTCTGAAATTTTGCTTCACAAGGCCACTGGTATTAGTCACAAATTCCTATTATCCTTCATGAATACACATTTTTGCTCCATACTTTCTTAATTAATGCACGTGGAAGTAAATGGTAACGAAGTGGTTTGCTCTGAAGATGAAAATGTCTCACATTTCAAGTCATTACTAAGATAAATTATGACTAAGATAAAACAATTATTTTGCTAATAAAGTAAAACAATTGTAAGTTATTAAAAAAAAAAATATACGATGCATCTGGCTGGTGGTAAATGCCAGAGGCATACTGCGTATGTATTCAAAAAGCCAAATGTACCCAACCTGAGATCTCAGATGTATACCCAAATCCAACCGTGTTCTTGTGTGCCTTTGTCCAAGCTCGGTATTAGTAAAAAGTAATTTCCTCTGCTCAGTCATGGCTCCACTATGCCTGTGAGGTATTTTTTTTTCTACAGCTGTCAAACTGTACCCAGGCTTTTTCTACCAGACAACTGAAGAGCATGACTTTAAACCCTGAGGCAGTTATACAACACACTTCAACAAATGCATGGTAATTTGTTAC
>JAVQJZ010134548.1:0-10645 GCA_036025355.1 Leiopotherapon unicolor | reverse complement strand
TGTTTCTCAAAAGTGTAGAAACACAGACACACTGAGTATTTATATTTACATACCAGTGCACATATACACACTTCTTGTGCTTTGACGTTTATCATCTATATTCACTCATATATTAATCTAATATTCTTACGGCCATGCGATATTGGGGGTTTCTAGGGGTGACCAGCTGAATGGTGCTCTGTCAAAGGGGCATTGCTTTGACTGGCTGTTAAAATCTTCTCTGACTGACCCCTCCACATTGTTATCGGCATCTAAGATGGAGTAAACACCCACAGACCCGTCCTCAAAGCCCACGAACACACGATGCCGCTTACACACAACCAGTGCAAGTGGATTCGCAGACAGACGCACGCTTCCTATTCTTTCCCCGTCTGCGAGACGCACAACTGTGAGGACGGGCCTCGTGTGCAGGTAACAGGCACAGCTTTTCTCACAGGGTTGGGATACGTAGGCAGCGTAACACCCTGTGTTGTCCAAACAAGCTTTCATGATGGGACCTTCAGCCTTGAATGAGCACAGTCTGACACGAGAAAGGTCCAAGAGGTTGATGGCGTCGTTGTCAACGGACAGCAGGGCGTAGCTCCCGTTAGAGGACATCTGGAAGTCTTGCGGCTGACAGTGAAACATACCAGGCAGGTGGAAGTGCCTGCATACTGTCTCCTCGGATATTTTCCAGGTGTACAAAGCCCCCGAAGCGGCCATCACCACCACAAAGTCCGGGTGCTCTGAAAGGGTGCAGAAAGCAATGACATGCTCTGAGCTCGACACGCAGGAGAAACGCTTGCTGATCGAGCCCGACCACAGGCTGGCAGCCAACAGGTCTCCGTGGCGACAGCCAATAAGGAAGGTGCTTTCAGGTGACACCTGGGCATCAGACAGGTACAGGTGTATGCTGCAAACAATGGTCCCATTCGCCAGCTTCCAAACCCGAGACAACCGTCGATCAGAAATGCTCACCCCAAAGTTACCGTTAGGGGTGATCAGCACATCTGTTGCTTTGCTGCCACTCAAGCGCACGATGTTCTGACAAGTTTCTGTCTGCCAAACGTAAATTTCCCCTGCTGCGAGAGTCACAAGGTGATTATCACCCGGAGAGAGGCGCACTTTTTCCACAGGGCCTTTATGCAGGAAGTTAGCATGCGGAAGTCCTGTTTCTAATTCCCACCTCCACACTGCCTCTGACCCGTCAGTGGTGTAGAACCACTCGCCCGTTTGTACCACCACCACCTCTCTCACTCCCCAGCCCATTTTCGGAGCTGCGCTTGCAGCATCTATAGCTTCTGAGTCCCACACCGTGAGGCAGCCATCCTGACTGACGCAAACGACATCTGAGGCCACTTTGAGGAGTGTGTGAGGCAGCTTGTCAGTTCCTAAGGAGAGAACGCACTCCCCCGTGCTGACCCTCCACACCAAGACATGGTAGCAGGTGTCTAACAAAGCCAGGAAAAGGTGGCCACCCTCGGAGAGCACAGCTTGAGTGAAGGCCCTCCCCTGTGGTGCCAAGAACTGGTCCCACGGCTCCCAGTCACACGTATCCCACAGCGCAACCTGATGGGACTGACACACTAACAAAGTGTCGATGTCATCTGAGCGATCTGTATTGAGGATGTTGTTAGAGTTACCGCCAGTGAAGTTTTCTTTGACAAGTCTGGGTGATTGTGCCACATCCCATAGGCTCACATTTCCTGTCCTATGAACACATGCCAGTTCCCACTTATCTTCACACAGGATCATCGACACAACAGCATTGTGGTTTGAGTTCGAACAGGTGCCAAGGAGACGTCCCGAGCTGGTGTCGAACATGATTACCGTGCCCTCCTCCCGCCCACAGTACATGTAAAAGCCATCGGAGGAACAAACCAAGCAGGTCACGCGGCTCCAGCACTGGTAATGGGTCAAAGTCTGATCGGAGATGTCAAACACACTCACGAAACTCTCACCTTTCCACCAGATAAATAACTTTTGCTGATGCACAACAAAGCCCTCCATTTTGTTTGGTGTTTTTTGCCTCAACTCTGATTCAAGCTCTGTTTTCACAGGGTCCTTAACCTGCAGGAACGTTTCCGGGCCCGCCATGTCCCACAAGAAAACCTTGTTGCACTGCGTGGAAAGCAGCATGAACTGACCACAGCTCTTCACTCCCGTAAACTTGAGCTCCATCTGCTCCCAACTCAGTGACAATCTGACCAAATCGCAGCTGGAGCCTTTCCAAAACCAAGCCGAGCCCTCATCCGTGATCTCAGCTATGATCCCACACTCCGTCCCAGCCGCTTCTGTGTGGGAGATGTTCTCCGTTTGGGCATTACACTTTAAACACCGAATGGAGGGGACAGAAGAGGAAGCAGGGCACAGCGCTACTCCTAATCCCACACCTCTCTTCCTCCTCTCCTGTCTGATTTCTCCGACGTAACCCCTGAGCACAGGAAAGACCTCCAGGTAAGGGAGGAGGCTCGTCTCCATCACTGTGGGCAGCTGCAGGGGTGAGCTCCGCAGCAAGCAAGCACAAGACTTTAATATGCTTGCTAGGAGTGCTCTTTCCCTTAAAAAACAGAGCTGGTCTGACCCCCCCTCTGCTTCCAACATGTCCGCCAGGTCTCCCAGGAGTCCTGATCGAACCATAGCCTGGTGAAACCCCAGAGACATTAACAACACATGCTCCAGTTCTTCCCATTGGCCACTTTCTTTCAAATGATGCGGCAGTTCTAAGACCTTCCTCAAGTTCACTCGGCCAGCCTCTTTAGAAGAAGAGGCAAAGAAAAACGGCTGACTGGGCAGCTGCCTGTCTATGCATATTTCCATTTGGCTGGTGTCCGTGTTTGGTCCAGATTTCTGGTTTACGTGAAGCGGTTTAACGCTTCCACAAGCCCACCTGCCACTGAAATAGTCTGTCATCGCTGTGTGAATCACCTTCCTTGCCTCATGAGTGCCTAAGTACTTCTTGGCCACTACCAGCTTGAAATGCCTGCTCACCCAGAGCAAAACGTGCGACCCCGCAACTCTCCTCCTGATAAGAAACCTCCTCAAATCCAACAGAAGCTTCTCCACATCGACCTGTGCGACCCTCATGTTGGAGGGAGGGCTTACCCCCCACTGAGCGCGCTCAGACAGCACCACGTCATCACTGGACAGCAGGTCAGCGAGCTCGGCCTCAGTGAGTCCAATCCTGGAGAGGGTGAGGAAGGAGACGGCACGAGCCACGATAGAGGAGCCGTGCCTCTGCTCGAGGTGATTCAACAGCGCAGAAATGGACGAATGGACGCCATCAGGGAGGGACGACTCGGACACATCGGAATCTGAAGATGGGAGAAGAAAAAGAGACAGAACGAGAGAAGTGAAATGTAATCATTTGAAAGAATGTGTTTAGTGTGGCCTGTTTTTTTTAATATTACTGTTTCTGAAACATGATGTAAAAAAACAACGCGGGGAGCTGTGATGCACTGGGCAGCATGTTTCTTTACTGTGAACTTCTGAACTTTGTTCATCATAAAAACATCTTTCCACCACTGATTTGACAGTTATTATTTCTGATGACAGGAAAACTTCAGTATCAGAGAGTGTGTTACATTACTATGACGACTGTGTAATTCTTCTAAATTATTCCTTTTTAATGCATTTGAAAATGCAATACGAGTTAAAGAAAAAGTCAGCCCATTTCTTATGTGATAAAACATTCAAAATGTTCAGTAAATGGAGCTCTTACAGCACCCTCTTCCATCCCAGAGTGTCATGATGTAAAATCAGTGTCTGAAAATGGTCCAAACCTATAATCTCCAGCTGTTTTAAGGAAAGTATTAAGAGGTCTTTTATACAGAAGAGTTTTCAGTCTGTTTACTGTATTAGTTGTACCGGAGTGCCACAGCGAGGTGTGCAGGTGCAGGAGTCGAGCGTAGAGCGTCAGACAGCAAGAAGTCAGCGCCTGGTTTACCAGCACCTGTTGCCCTGACGTCACCTTCCTCCCTGAACTGTTCAGCAGCGACGCCAACATCTTCACGCACTGTTTCCTGTCCACCAGTCCCAGCCGCACACTCGCACATCCCGACTGCTTCTCGTTTTCTGAGGCATCGCGAGGTGGACTTGTTTCTGGGTTGACTGCTTGCAGAATCTGCAACCGGTTGGAGGAGACAGCAAGGACGAGTTTGACGCTTGGAGGAAGGGGGGAGGGGAAGCTCTCAATGATCTGGGAGCCGAGGTCGTTCTCGATGTGATCCAGGCCGTCGAGGATCAGAACTAGAGGCTGTTTGGTCGAAGGCAAGAGGGAGAGGAGGGATAATAGATGTCCTTTGAGCTCAGGCAGAGAGATGTCGGGTTTTATGTTGCTCAGGCTGCTGAGCTCTCTGGTGCTGGGTTCGTGGTGAGGATCCAGATTAGCTGCTGGGTTACAGTTGTGGTCTTTGAGGTTGGTGATATAGTGAGGATCATCCAGGTCGCTGGGACTCTGCCTGGGGGAAGATCTGCCATGATATCTGCCGGTGATTTCTTGACACAGACTCGACAGCAGGTGCTTTGGGGAAGGGTTGATTGACAGGTTGCAAAAATAAGCAATCACCACAGGATCACAGTCTGGCAGCCAAGACTTAATCTGTGGAGAGAGACATAGAGACAGAATGAACTATTTGTTGATTGGTCATATTTTGAACCCTTTTACTTACAAGAAACAAAGATTTAATCATATGGGTTACTTCTCTTGATAAACCCAACTGTTCTCTTTAAATATTTAATCCTGTTCAGTAATTTTAAACCATATTGCACGCAATGAATGTTGGGATTATCAATAAATTAATAAATTACTTTCCCAATTGATTAGTTAATTGCCAATGCCATAAAATGTCCATCACCATTTGGCAGAACTACATAGGATGTATACAAATGTTAAACGGTCCAAAACACAACCAGAGGACAAAGAAGATCAGAAAAGATTCATATTTGAGTCTACAACCTGGATTATGGAAATTTTGCTTCATAAATTATTTAAGTGATGAAGTGAAATTTCTGTCACTCAAGTTACTGATTACAAAAACAGCAGGCCACTGTTGTTTTTTAAGTGGACTGCTGCTGTTTTTTTAATACAAAGAAAAATGTTTCTAAAAAAGGAATATTTATTCCTCCCTTGCTGATTACATATTTCCAGCTCTGTTATCAGTTTGCATTTTATTGTCTGAATTCTCTCAGAAGGACTTCAGTGCATGTCAGTTTTACAGTTTTCACTTGACTCCACTGACCTGTCGAGCACAGTGTGCCAGCAGAACTTTCTTCCCTGTGCATGGCCCGCCGGTCACTACTAGCAGGCGCTGTTGTACGCTCTGCGCCACAAAGGCTCTGATCTGCCACAGATGAAAAGCACACACCTCTGATTAAATGTTGCTTCTGAAATTAGAAAAATCTAGAAAAACACCTTCATCCTCACCTCTTCCTCCTCCGGCCGAGTGATGTGATAAAGTCGGGACAGGACGTCACACAGCTCCTCCTGCTCGGCCTGCTCTCTGGACAGAGCGTCGCCGATCAGAGAGCCTTCGCCGGCCTCTGAGACGTTCATGCTGTCCATCATTTCCACCAGGTCAGAGTACACCTGCTGGCACAGGGACTCGGTGTAGCACCGCCTCCTGGCCGTCGTGTAACCATGCCGACGGTCACACTCTGTCGTGACGGTGTAGACCAAAAGCTGGGAGGAAGTGATGAGACCGCGGAGGAAGCTGTCACAAAGCTCTGAGAGCAATTGTCCATCAGTGGGTGTCGTCTGCTGGCCACAGGTTGCTGTCTGAACCTGCAGAAGAAAGATGTTACTTACTTACTTTCTGCGACACATTTTAGACAACCTGCATTTGTGAGAGGTGTTTCAAGTAGAAGTTGTGTCTCTGTCAACATCTAATAATAAACTTAAACTTAAACTTAAACTTAAAGTTAATGGAGCCTTGCTGACTCATGTTATCCATCTGATGTCATATTGACTTGAGGCCTTGGATGCTTATAATAGTTTACAGAGTGGATTTATTTGCTTCAGTTATTTACTAATTCTCATCTGTCTTCCCATGAACATTTGATTTTCACTTTTCCTTCTGTGAAAACAAATGAAGTTACTGAAGAATGCCCCAAACTAACTGTGAGGTCACCTGTCGCTTCTCTCTCTCTCCTTTTGCGTTGATGACTCTGTGGATGTAAACCAGGCAGCGCTGGGCGATGCCATCGCCGTCCAGAGCAAATCGCAGATCAGCATCGAGGGCTTGAAAGAGGCAGCAAAGCACGTGAAATTATACTATGATGGGAGCACGAGAACACACACGCACACACGCACGCACGCACACACACAAACACACACACAGATACATATCTCACCTGATCTGTAGTAGCTCTGGGCTCTCTCTGGGGTGATGACCCCGCTGTGGACACACTGACTCACAGCGGCCTGAAAAACCCTCCTCAGCTCCTCTCCTTCAGTCGTCATCTCCTTTTCCTCCTTAACTTCCGGCTGCTGAAAAGTAAAGACTGTTAAAACCCTTGTAGAAAACCAAAAACTAATTTAAATTTAGGAATTTAGGAAGGAATAACATAATATTAATCCAGGTGAATTATAGAATAACAAGGTCATTTGAGAAATATTCAATGTTTGATGCTAAATGAAGTAGTAACTTATATTTCTAAGTACTTTACTTTAAAATGTTTTTTAAGGAAAAAAACTTCATCTGTGTAAAACAAACAATTTTTTTAACCTATTTCATGACATCTCTCATTCATATAGACTAACCGTCCTAACACTAACCACAATTTGTATGCAACTTTGATCTGAGTGAAGGCAGTAAACACAGAGATGTGACCTGAGCATAGCAGGCGTGTCGGTGTGGAGGCCTCAGGCAGTAGGAGGGCGGGACGGCGTTCTCGTCCCTCTGGTAGACTCTCTCCAGGTCCTGGGTGCTGACGCCCGCCTGCTGGCTCTCCTGCAGCAGCAGCTGAAACTCTGACACCTCCACCTGGATGGGCAGAGCTGCTGTGCCGTACTGATGCCCCACCAGAGCCTGCAGCGCCGCCATGTGGACGCAGACGGAGCAGAAGCATGGGAGGCACAGCTCACATATTACATTTATGGATTTCATGAATTCATACAACAACCTATTTTTCTTTTCATGCATTAGCTTTGAAAGGTTGAAATGTGTGTAACCTAACCTGATTAATCATTAATCTTATAACCACTGGTTTGTGTCAGAAAGGGGCTGATCGAGTTTTTGTGCACAATTTTGAAGCTAATAAGATGTAATTATATTGGTAAGTTGTTATTCTGTCCACTCTCCATCTACACACACAGGAATTTATGATTTCCCTCATCTGTCTTCTTTTTATCTAATTATCCGGCAGCTGAAGTGTATACTATTCAGTGTTGCTGACAGTCCTTCAGGGCTGCCGGTCCCATTTAATTGAACATTTCTAAACACTCTGGCGCTCCAGCAGAGCCCGAGGCTTGCTATACTGTTGTACTCTCATGCCTGAATTAATCCCGGCGATTTATTTACCAGTAAAAACGGCCCCGCAGAGCTCCGTCTGCATTCTGTAATCAGCTGCTGCCTCGTGGTTTCATCTGGCCAGCGACTGGGATCACTGGACTCAAACGGGTCTATCACCTGCAGACACACACACACGCACACAGGACGTGGCAGTTAAAACGGTCCAGAGGAGAGGTGAACCGATGTTCGTGAAAAGCTCACAGTGAGTTGAAATAACAATTGGCCTGGTGGTGGCTCAGCAAACATGTCATATTCTAGTTTTCTAATTAAACATGCAGCTGAAAAGAGACTAGCACAATGAGTCGCTGTACAGCTGCTCGTCCTCTTTCCTCTTTTTTTTTGTCAACTTCAATTAGGCAAAGTTGAGCAGAACTGACTGCACTTTCGCAGGAATGGCCTCAGGGGGAATAGTGGGAGGGATAAAGGACACACACACACAGACACACACACACACACGTGCTGCTAAATGATAGTGCATTTGTATTCCTGTGTCGGCTGGGAACAACATTACATGGAGGAGAGCTTGATGATGCTTAAACAATCAGCCAATTATTCTTCTAATTGGCTGACAAAATTCATTAGGTTGCTGCAGCTTTTTCAGAATAGTTTGATTCCATGTTTTAGTTGATTTGAGGCTTTCTTCTGACTGTCGGTCAAAATATAACGTTTAATTCCCGACTGACTCTGTTTGATGATGTTCCCCTCTGATAGCATCGCCAGTTCTCATTTAACAGATAAAATGATCAAACAAATGAATGTAAATATTCAGAAAAGTGTTGTTTAAAATTTAAAGACAAAGTTAAGATAGTAATTAACATTTGTTTTGGATTCACACAATTCAGCAGATCATCTGAAGAGCAATAAAAGCACCACCAGGTGACACGTCACTGGAAACTGAAACCTTTTGTTTTCTCCAAACCAAAGAAACATGTTTACTTTTGTTACAGATTTAGAATAAAGTGTGTTTCCTCCAGTAGAGCATGTCTGAACGCTCCTTCTCGCTCTAAAAGCCATCAATAGTGGTTATGACACTGCCTCAGCCTTGCCTCACTTATAGTGGTTAAAAAGAAGAAATGATTTATAACTTAAAGTAGTACTTTAAATGAAAAAAAGTAGTGCCTAATGTGTTTTTCATGCAGGAAGATAAGCGTGTACTCACCCTGACATCCAGTCCCAGTGTGTGTCTGCAGTGCTCTCTCAGTTTGGGGAACACGCTCTCTCTCAGTGCCCTGCGCTCCACCACGCTATCTACGGAACAAGATACACCTCCATCCTCACAAAACCTCATTAAGCATGAACAAACAACACACAAAGTCACACTTTCAGGAAATTCAGCTGATTCTTCAGCATCACGAATCATCTACACACCTTCTGGGTTGGAGCTCAGATAGAGTTTCACACAGGACGAGCCGCAGGTGGGCGTCGAAGGAGTTCCGTCCATCTGTTTTCCTCTGGAGCTCGGACACCAAATTACCAGCTACTGCTGAAATAAGGAGCGACAAGGGAAGAAAACTTTTAACTTTCAGTGACCCAAACAAATAAAGTTCCTGGTTGTTTCTCCCCTCCCTCCTGCTGCGCTTAGGAAATTCTGGCCTCGGGTGTTTATAGAGTGTGTTAACATAGTCACACCCACTTCTAGGAACGTTGGTACACCACACACACACACACACACACACATACACACACTCACTTAAAGTCTCAGTGTGTGTACAGGACAGGTGCATACGAGCAACAAAAACACACACACAAAGCAGAAGCAACTTTTCAATATTTTTTTTATTAATTAACATTTGTACACAATAAATACAAACTTTGTTGTTTTTTTTGTACAGCCAATAATAATATGCAGAAAGACTTTTGCACCTGTTCTCATTATTGTCACCATGGCAACAGTCTGTGGAGAGAGAAGGCCAGTTGTTCCGTCAATAGCAGCGGCTGTGCAGCTGCTCCGCATCGAAAGGATGGAAAAATAAAAGAAATATATAGAACAGATAAGAAAAAACAAAACAAAAACAGGCCCATATCAAATAATGCAACACCGTAGCGGACCGGAGGGACTGTTAAAAAGGGAAATTATCGTGTTCAAAGTGGCAACTGGCAAAAAAAGTCTTTTTTTTTTTTTTTTTTTGATAGACTGGTTGAGCTTTTGTGGTGCTGTAAACCATAAAGTATGAAAACTGTTATAAATAAGATCTGAGTTCCTACAACAGCAGAGGAGCGGAGGATCGGCTCTGAAACGAACTAAATCCAGCATACTTTGTTTTTTAAGGTGTGGATGCTACACAACATGTTGTCTCTGAAAGCTGCTGCTGCTGCAAAAAAATGAATGATTTCTTTAAGTGTTTTCTTCATTTCTCTCAATCAGACATAATTCACCCCCACCTTGCAAAGATGAAATAAAGCAAGTTGAGTCCTGATGAGGACTTTGAAGGCCCAAAGCTGTGCCCCAACTCCAAACTACATACTAATACTATAGTGTATGCACTTTATCTTCATACTCTGTGCTGTGTTTGCATCGAGTATGCAAGAAATTCATATACTTTACAGGCGATGTGCTATGATTCTGCGACTTTGGAGCACGACTGATAATATCCTTAAAGAAAAGTGACACAGACTGAATGCTTCATATTTCTGGAGCTGTCTCACTACAGGGCACAATTAGTTTTAATTGTTTCCAGCTGTGAGAGGCTCCCTCTTTTTTCTTTTGTGCTGCATTTTGGGACAATATTGTCTGCCAACAGCACATTAAGAAAATCAAGCAGATTTGGTATCCGTGCCGACATACTGATGGTGTATTCAGTGCGAACGCTCTACAAATTCATACTCGGGTTAAGATATTTATGTAGGAAGGAAGCGGGACACATCTTTACATCTTCAGACAAAGATGGGATTGAAATTTCTCCCCTCTCTTTTAAACAATCGCAGCCAGACTGATCACAAAGTCCAGAAAAACCCACATTCTCTCTTCATTCAAAACATCCCTTATTATAATCATGTTTTTTTGTCTGTTTTTGCCTTCATAAGTTAAGAAAAACACCAAATTACATCGTCCACAATTATCTCTCCACCTCTTTGAAAGAGGTGCGAATAATAACAATAAAAAAAAATATCAGTCACAATGAAATTAAGAGGATCCACCACAGAGTTGGAATGAA
>JAVQJZ010134546.1:0-12266 GCA_036025355.1 Leiopotherapon unicolor | reverse complement strand
TGTAGTTTTTGGGTTAATGGATGCTTTAACTGACCTTAAAATCAGATGTGATTTGATGACTTTTTATTATTTTCCATGATGTTTCTGTTGTGAGATATTTTCTGAAATACGATTCAAAGAGCTGCTGTTTAGTCCCAAAATGGTAAAATGTTCTCAGATATAACTACCTCGATGATGAAGGTTTTTTAAGTTTATTGTTTGTAGTTTTTGGGTTAATGGATCCAGCTTTATATCTTTAATCTTCCATGTTGAACTGGACGTTCGGGTCGTAAACTGCCGATGAGACGACGAACACGTCGGTGTTTTGTTTGAACTTCTCTTACGAGCAGGACGGACTCTGAGTCTGCAGTCGGCTCATTGGAGGCCGACAGCAGAGCGGCGAGTTTGCTGTTGTTAGAGGAAAGAGAGCATGAAAGACGAGGATCTGAAGTTTTCTGCCCACCACCGGCTGATCTCCGGCCCCGACTCGACCTCCGTCTCAGAAAAAAGTCACAACTTTAAAACTTCCTTGTTGGTTGTCAGTCGACCCCACATGACCCCGAACTCGCTGTGATTCAGTCGTTCAGATTTACAGAGCGACTGAGAAAACGCAGAAACACCTGCATGTTTGAGTTTACATTTAATACACGACAATTAAAAAAGTGACTGACAAAAGATCAGCTGGGATGAATGAAATGTAGTAAAAAGTATGATGCAGCTGGATTTGGCTGCAAAGATTTTTATTGTATCTCCAAAAAAGGCTCTGTGAGTTTTTATTATAAAGGTAATACTTCATAAATGAAACATCTGATCTAAGATAATCTGAGATAAGCTGCAGCCATCTTGGCTCTTCGGTGGCTCAGAGGGAATAAAAAGCAGCTTTGTTCACAAAGGTGCTTCTGCAGGTAAACTTTGGAGAGAACAACAGACAAAACTACGGAGACAAAAGAGACGTCGCTTCTTTTGTTGGACCTGCAGAGGACGAGCGGAGGAGACGAGAACTGAAGACAAAGGCGGGATGGAGAGAAAGAAGAAAGAGAGGAGACGCAAACAAACAAAAGACAGCAAACAAGAAAAGTTTCTCAGGGAAAACTTCTCATTACGCTCAGTCAGCGTGACGTCCGTCTGTCTGTCTGTCTGAGTGTGTGTGTGCTGCATGAAGGCAGCGTGTGTGTGTTTACAGCTTTATTCGTCTCTTCGCGTGTGGTCCTGCTTTATAAAAACATCTTTGTTGCTCTCACAGTGTTTTTATCCTGCAGGGAAGCCGACAGCTGACAAAGCTTTTCTCACAACCTGACGAGATGTCGGCTGCACGTCAGCGTTTCCCTTCGTTCGCAATTTAAAATCCACAAAACATCTCGAAACACGTTGAACTTATTAATATAAACATCCAGATCTCACTAAGAAGATTCAACAAATGAGAAGCCGAGGACGACTGACGGCCTCTTTCTCAGACTGTGGTGAATATTTGAAGACTAAAAGAAAACATTTATGTGTTTATAAGCTGCATTTTCCAGATGCTTTGAATAACACACACTCACCATGACTGAGGTTGTGTGTAGATTCAGTTCAGCTTTATAAAGAACTGAAGATCAATCCATTATCTATTGTTTGGTCTGAAACAATCAGATCTATAAAGGATGAAACATTTAACTCATTTAACCTGCGCAGGCAAATGAGACTCTGATGGATGAATCTGTTTTCAGTTTGGACTTTAATCAACCAAAACAATAATTTTATCTTTTCATGCACCATGATCGGTGTGAACGAACCTTTTCTTTTATAATGTGAGTTGATCTTCTGCTGCTTCAGAATAAAACCTTTAAATTAACGCAGAACTTTTATTCGTTTAATCATTTTGATTCAGCTCGATTTCCTCTCTGACACACTGCTCCGAATGTTCACACACACACACACACACACACACACACTTCAGACTCGGTCTTTGTCGTTGTCCACCGGTCGCCTCGATTCAGTAAAACACGCTCCGGCTCTCCACATAAAACTCGTTTCGTTGCCGGGGGGGTGAAACAGTAAAGATTCACTAATTCCAATTAATTTACTCTCCCTGCCTTTAATTAAAAAAACTCTTATGCAAACGAGACACGCTCTGTAACTCTGATTAATCTGAAGTTTAAAGAAGAAAAAAAAGCTCTTCCAGTCATTATGCAAATGTATTAAAATATGTACTCTTGAACTTGGAAGAGAATCAGGAACGAGGAGGTTCATACGTTATTTAGAGAGAAACAACGGATCCCAACAGAAAATGGGATTTCATCAAATTAGCTCCTAAATGCAGAAAAAGGCCTCGCGGAGCTCGAAGGAAGGTTTGAGTGTTAAAGACGCTGAAATAAACACCTGAGCCGTCTTAAACGAACAGACTTACATCCTGCTGCTCTTTGACTTTCACACTTTGACATCCCGTCGCAGAAAAATGGCGGCAGAGACGTTCATTCAGCTCTCTGAGTTTCCAACATGTCCAACATTTTCTTAACTTGTGTTTTTAGATGAGATGTGACGTCCCAACGAGCCATTTTGGAGTTTTAACGTGGAGAAGTGATCCCCATCTGCTCTGTTGATCTTCTGTTTTATTTAACAGACAGTTTCGTGCTTCATACTGAGACGTATTAAAAGAAAAGGACGAAGGGGAAATGAATGTTTGGATAGAAAAAGATGCTGCGATAGTTTTGTCGGCATTTTGTGCAGACTGAAGTTTGATTTTGAACGTAAAGAGCTGAACGTTCAGGTTTTAAATGGTGGTTTAGTTTTGCAGGTGAACTTACCCTCGGTTGGTGACGATGGCTTTCTTCAGGTGAACGTAGCTGGCTGGGAAAACTCCCTGCAGAGACAGAAAGAGACGGACGGACAGTTAAAACCAGCTGCAGCGATGATGGTTTACTGCGTGCGGCGTTTCGTAATAAAGCAGCAGCGCCGCCTCGGGCCGCTCGCACCATCTGAATAATTTGTGCATCGTGATTAAAGGAGCAAGACGACATTTCCCACCGCGGTCGACGGACAAAACAACGTCTCTGTTTATCTTTAATTCACATTTTATTTCTGCTCTCTCCAGCACTGAAACCTCCAGAAGATCATGTGATTAAACAGAGGAGGAGAAAAACACGACATTATGCACAATGTCTGCATCTCATAATGAACTGTGTGTTAAAAAGAGAGTAAGCAATCAGTCCTCTTTCTGCCGGATGCAAACACAACACGGCTGCACAGGAGGAGGATAATCAGACGAATGTCATCCCCTGCAACTAAACTAAGAGTGCAAGCTTTTCCTCCAGCGTGCTTACAGACAATCCCTCCATTTCTGCCTGGACTATCAGAGCTGTTAACTGTGTCGTCTGTTGAGCTGCGACACCATGAGAGCGAGGGAAGTTTATTTTACGAATTTCTAATTTCGTGTTTCCCACCGCTCTCTAACCTGTGATGCGGACAGAACGAGCTGAATGCATGTAGAAAACGCCGGCCTGATGCTGAAACATGCAGCGAGTCTCAGCTGCTCAATAATTCATGCAAGGTGCTGCGAAGGTTATAAAGGAAGCTGCAAGCGTGTTAAAGCTTCGTGTGTTTTAATGTGTGACAGTTTAATATGAGCTCTCTCACTGCAGATACACACTTTTTTATCTGTAGTTCACTTTCAGAAGCTGAATGTAGTTAATAATACACATTAAACACACTCTGACTATTAATTTCTCTCAAACCAGCTGCTCTGTAGAAATAAAATTTGTCATTTAGACTTGATAAATTGGATCTTTTGTGGTTATAAATAAAGGTTTGAAACTAGCTGTAGTGCTGCAGGAGATTTAGCACACTGTGCACAAAGGTATTGATTATAACTTAACGATAAAATGCTCATTTGTCACTGGTTTGTTCCCTGAGCGGCATCATTTCTCACTTTATTAACGTCTGAGTCTCACAGAGATGTTCGCTGCTCAGCTTCGCCACGTTCAGATGATTTTTTTTTTCCCTTTAAAGCTGCAAAACAACAGATGTGAGATGCTGTTTTCACTCCGGGTTGCCGACCAGCCAATCAGCAGCTCTGCGGCGTGCGCGGCCCCCCGAGCGAGGAGCCGCCGACACCCCCTTTAAATTTCTGAGCGTCTCTTTTTACAGCGTCAACGTCTCAATGAGAACTTTATCTTTTGACTGAGGGGCTACACACTGTATTTATCCTCAAATGTGGAACTAATGAGGCGTTTTGTGATATAAAATCTTTCCATCTCCAGTGACGCAGTAAATATTTTATGGAAATTGTGAGAAAAGCAGAGTCGTTGCTGCAGCAGAGGAAACGTTCACACTGGAGGGATTTCATTCATATTCTACTACATGTTTCAGAGAGGAGAAGAGCAGAGGCAGAGAGGATCTATTTTAGGACTGGACGTGTGTGTGTGTGTGTGTGAGTGTGCGTGTGTCTGGTTGTTTGTTCATGTATGAAAACATCTTTGTGTGCTGCACTTGTGTGTAAGTATCCTATTTGTGTGCTTACTCGTCATCTTGCTTGCATACTGATGCAGAAAATGCACATACAGTGTGTGTGTGTGTGTGTGTGTGTGTGTGTGTGTGAGTGTGTGTGTGTGTGTGTGGAGATGTACGTCCTATCTGTGCCCTGAAAGTGCAGCCTCTGGCGGTCCGGAGAGAAAGAGCCCCCCTGTGCCATCGTGCATAACAACGCTGCCTCCCTGTCGACAGAGAAAAGACCTTTTAGGGTCAAACGTCACAAAATAAAACACAGAGGAGCAGCTTCCTCTGTTGTGTGGATGTATTTTCAGACACACACACACACACACACACACACACACACACGTTTCTGGTCTTTCTGCCGTCTGCCGTTTGTTTTAATCAGAGCCGTCGACCGATTATAATTTTTAATCAAATTAATGACGTCACTTCTTTATTCATGAACTGAATTCATCACATTTAATCAATATTCGCTCCAAATGAAGATATTTCATCTCAGAAACATCAGATGGAGGCAGAATAAATCTATAAGGTTGTTGTTTTCTTTGCAGATTAAGACAATCAGTTTATGAACGGGATTATCTGCAGAGCTAAGAGCTTTTTAAATCCCTGTGAAAACTCGCTCACAAACAACAGACCACACAGTGTTTTACAGGTATAAAGTTCATAATGTTCACCATCTAGTTTGATTTAGCAAAGTACAGCAGAGCCTGACGAGAATATTTTGCAGGTATTTGTCATAAATCAGAGGCTGTAATAACACAAACTGGATATAAACTATTATAAAGCAGCGCCACCTTACAAACAACAGTAAAATGCCGAATCCACATTAATGCAGCACTGATAATCCACAAATACACAATTTATAACACACAGGAAGTTCATGTGGCGACTGTGATGTCGTTTTCTCTCAGACTGAGAAACTCTTTTAAATCCTTCCTCTTAAATCAAAATTTCATTGCATGACTTTTTGTTTCCTGACAGTTTTTTCTGCCAGTTTTATGTTTTCTAGTTTTACTTTAACTTGTTTTCTGTGTGAAACAGCTAAATAAATGTTATAATCTTATCATTATAATGATTATTATTTTATTGTTAATGATAATAATGATATTATATGATTCATGTAATCTGAATTAAACACACTGAAGTGTTTCTGCCTCGTTTGGATGTCGAGCTGGTGAAATACGACAGCGATGTCGTGATAATGGAGACATCAGATGTAGACCAGGTAGTATGAAATGCAAGGTGTGTGCGTGGAAACACACACACACACATACGCACACACACACACACACACACACAGCACATCTTGTTCCTGTCTGCCTAGTTAGCTGTGACAATGGATGGTTGTTAACAGGTCAGTGCATTCAGAGCACCTCAGGCTGTCCTCTGATGCTACCTGGCACAAAGAGTGTGTGTGTGTGTGTGTGTGTGTGTGTGTGTGTGATGGGCAGCAGGTCATCACAGTGTTGTGCTGTTCCTAATTTAGCAGATGGTGTTGAAGCAGTGGTTCACTTAAAAAGGTCATCTTGTTACAGGAAGAAAAGAGGAAGACAGGAGATAAAAACGAACGTACAGACTGAAACAAAAACGTAAAATAAAGGAAACAGCAGTGAAAACGTCATCAGACACAGATAATAAAACCTCCCTTTGGACCCATCAGCCGAACGTCACCTTGTTTCGACCTGCGTTTAAACACCATCGAGGGTCCGATCAGCGACACAACGAGACCTGAAGCATCACAACCAGACGACAGAAGCCGAAAAACACCAGAAACGAACAGCAGAAATAAAAAATGTCCTTTTCTTTCCTCCTGACACACGTTTACTGCTCATCAAAGGCACAAAGCAGCCGATTGTTTGTTTCCTACAGTCGTCCAGCAGACAAATGATGGTTTATTATCCACCTAAATACCCCGAACAGCACCGTGTCTGACTGTGTGTGTGTGTGTGTGTGTGTGTGTGTGTGTACATCCGTTTACAGTCCTGGCTTATAATCCCGTTCACACACTAATATATCTCATCATGCAGCGTGTGAGGAGCTGTGAAGACTCATTTCAAGGATTTTTCTTTAATAAATATCACAGATTTAACACTTTTCACCTTTCATGGATTTTTATGAATAATAATAATCATGAAATGAAAGCGTCAGACTCCTGCGAGGCCTCGTAATAAAGTTCAGCAGCTTCACGTGATTTCAGTGATTCACTTAAAGCTGAAAATCATCGACATTCATTTACACTGCAGGTTTGCACACGAGCGACAGGACATACAGACAAAGACTGAAATCTAATGAAGCTGTTTAAAATCAACACAAGAAGTGACGGGAAAGAAAAAAAACTCAATAAGCTGCTAAAATTATTCTCTTCAGAGTGAAATGTGAATATCAAACTCTCAGAATAATGAACCATTTTTAATAAAATGTGTAAATGTGATGAGAAACAAGGTGAATCACTGCAGAGAAACTTTACGAAACTTCACGATTTTAAAGAAAGTGAGTCCAAAAAAAGCCTCAAACTGAACTAAAATCAATCAGACACTTTGAACTTTGACTTTCTGTGCTCACAGATCAACGTCAGCTCAGTAAAACACAGAAATATCAGTCTGGTTCTCCCACATCTCTTTACTTTCACAGTCTGAAACCTTCCTGCCGACGTGAAAACGCTCCACAACTTATTAATGAACTTTACGTGTTTTTGGATGCAGGCACTGATGTTTTATTTTTCTTTACATTGATTATTTTGACCCACAAGTTAAATCCTCTACCTACACTGTGATATAACAAGGGGAAATGCTATTTTTTCATTTTGTTGTGACTTGAAACGTTGGAGCTGCTGGAGTCGGTTCAGAAAACGTGAGCAGGGCGACTGTGAGTTAAAACACTTTTCAATGACGACGTGAGAGACGCACAGTTAAAAAACATTACCTACTGCTAACAGTATTACCTGTATTTTATCTGTTTAGTTACATATTTTATAATTGAGATCAAAATTAAATGTGTGACTTTATTACTTTAGTTTTGGGTGTTTTTTTTGTGTGTGAATTTCATCTCCAGCGACTGCTCCGTTGTTCGTTGTGCACATTTAAAATAAAATATCTTGATTATATAAAAAGCTAATGTGCATTCGAAGTCTCTGACAGACCGTCAGACACATTTTAAACGTGTTTATTTCATTTAGCTGGTTTTCACGAAGCAGCTGAAGCACATCATGTTTTCTGAGACTCAGTTTGAGGTGGTTTCAGTTCAGGGCAGCGAGGATAAAGCAACAAAAGCGTAAAGACGGCAGGTCCCACAGCTCACGTTAAAACCCTTTAAATATCACCAAATCCAGTTTCTGTGTGTGTGTTTCAGCACACACACACACTTCAGTGGGCGAGAGAGATCAGTTATTAACACACATGAAAGTCTGAATGTTCACGGCTGCAGAGGAAATCTTTTAACACCACTAAAACATCTTCACACAGGTCAAAGGTCATCGAGCCTTCCCGTCTCTCCTCTGTTACGCTGCTTTGTTTCCCTCGCGTCACACCTGCTGATGGCTTTGTGATAAACCTCCTCTTTTCTCTCCTCTTCCTCTTTCTGTCCTCGAGGAGTTCATCTTCTAACCAAACCCTCCCGTCTCTTCTCCTCCTTTGTTGCTGCTCTGCTCATTGTCCTGGTTGGAGGCGAGTAAAAAAGGCCTGTGTGTTTCCAGCGTGATGCACGCCGGCTGTAATTTCACGCAGCGGCTCTGACTCCATGATAAAATAACATCACGACCGCACAACTTCCCCTGAGCTGCCGTTTGATTTCTCAACAATGAGTCTTTCCAAATAGTCAGAAAAGGAGAAATTTCCACTGCAGCGAGACTGAGATCGACTAACGAACCGTGACGAAGGTAAGTCTGTATGTTCGGTCTTATTTTTAGTTTTCCTTCTCTCTCACTCTTTATTCACGTGAGGCTGCTTTCTCATCGCAAAGCTTCAAATTTCTGCTGCCGGCCGATGTTTTTTTTTTCACATCGAGTCACACTTCACAGTTACAGGAACTGACAGCAGCGTCCAAACCACACACTCGCTCTGCGAGGCAATAAAGGAAACCATCAGTCTGCTACCTGCTGCTGTCGCAACACACAGGTTCAGCTCACCGTGTGTCCTCCCTCCTTCAGAGAAAACCCTCCGTCTGTTGTTTTCATCATCATACCGACGTCTGAGAAACAATAAGTCTGCATGTTTACTCGTACATCTATCTATCTATCTATCTATCTATCTATCTATCTATCTATCTATCTATCTATCTATCTATCTATCTATCTATCTATCTATCTATCATGTTGCTGAACTAAATAATGTTTTTATGGTTTGTTTTAGTCGGCTCTGAGCCCAGTTTAAGCTGCAGGACTTTCTGAGGTCTCGTTTAACGAAGCGAGGGAGTGAAAACGAGTCCAAACTGTGTCTGTGCGTCGCTGCTGCAGAAAAACACGACTGACTGAATCAAACTGAATCGAACTGAATCGAACTGAAGAGGAGCTCGAAGTTACGGCCGCTGGTGATTTTGGGCTGCGTGATGAGCGACAGACGAGCTGCAGATTCTTCCTCTGACCTTCGACTTATGTTTGGATTAACAGACTTTGCAGAGAGGACGAGTGTTGGATGAAGCTTCAGACTGAGTTCCTCCTTCAGCTCGGCTCTGCGGTATCGACGTTTTCACTGTTTACCCTCATAAATTCTTAGTAGAGGTTTTATTGTGGGTCAGATTAGGTCTTTTCTCAGCTCTGCAGGCTCTCTGTGGAGTAAAACTGCAGTTTTATCCAATCGCACGTCTGTCTTCACACAAATCTTCATATAAATCTACAAACAGTAGACGTGGACACTGCACAGATTTTATTTCTTCATCCTGCTGTAAAACTCTTCTTACAAATCTTTTGTCATTTGCAGGATTTTTAGGAGTTTAATTTAAAGGGATCAAGTTAAAATCTAACAAACGTTACAACAAATAAACTAATCAAAGAACAAAATAGGTGGAAATTTTCTTCTTTTGGGAATAAATTTTCACAGATAATTTATTTCCGAACTGACTGAACTTTTAATGTCTGTCTCCAAAACGGAGAGCAGCTCAGACATCAAGCAGATCTTCAACATCTTCAAAAATCTCAAAGCATATTTGGAGTCTTTTGATTTGAAAATGAAATTGCAGACGGACGAGTCTCTTTTTAAATCTCTGCAGCAGGTCTGACGTCATCTCTGGAGCTGAAGTGAGACTCTGAAACGTTTTATGATAAAAATGATCAACAGTCGAAACATTAAGATCATGTTCGATATCTGAGTTTGATTAAATACGAACGTTTAAACGGCCCGATGACGCAACTAACGCACAGCGAGCGCAGCCCCAAAGGCCTCGCTGACAGTGTGTGTGTGTGTGTGTGTGTGTGTGAGTGTGTGTGTGTGACTGATGCACCTCACACAGCTGAGCAGTGAAGGACATTATGTTTGTGTGTAAGGTGACGGCTGATCTACTCTGCCAAAGTGGACACACACCTGTCTGCCAGCTGCTCTGAGCCAGGTGTAAATACACACACACACACACACACACACACACACACACACACACACACACACACACACATTTTTCTTTTTAAATGTTTTTCTGAGTTTAAAAAGACGCTAAAGATCATAAAATTATTGAGAAAAATGTACAAACTTACACCCAAATTAACAACCTTTGCAAAGAAACCTTAATTACATCTTGCTAAATGCCAACAGCACACACACACACACACACACACACACACACACACACACACTTTCTGGGCAGCCCGCCCAGCTGCTGCTTTTATTCCAAAGAGGAAGTCGTGCATTATGTTTAAAGGTCGCGAACATCAGAAGACTTTTGTTATCTGAACTTCTTCAGCTCACAGAGCAGCTGATGAGAAACGTCAGTCAGCCAGTTACTTTAAAAACAGTCTCACTCTACAGCAGAGTTATTCATCACATCTCCACAAGTTCAAGTTAACAGCAACGTTCATACACACTCATTAAAAACACACACTCTGCTAAAAAACATTACTTCGAGACGCAGACGGCTTTTCTTGTTTCGTGTTGGTTTTGAAAGCTCATCACTCGTGTTCAGTTTGTTTGTCTGCAGTTTGTGTTGGACAGACTCTGAATGAAAACATCTCGCTGATCTGAGCCCGACTGTGAAGTTTCCTGAAGGAGACACGACGATTCGTTTCGACCAGCGAGCTCATTGTAGAGGAAGCAGCTGATTAAAGGGGGAACTAACCGGATTGTGCTGAGGAGGAGACGCATCCACATTCACACACAAACACACGACAGCGTGCAGAGACGTGAATACACACCGAGGCGTGCAAGAGTCCACACACACACACATTTCTGTTCACACACACACACACATTTCTGTCCACACACACACATTTCTGTCCACACAAACACATTTCTGTCCACACACATTTCACCTGTGTGGATAAAAACTCACTGTGGCTGCAAAACGTGGTTCATTTACAAATTCACATGCAAACTTACTGTGTTTTTTTTTTTAATCTTGAAAATGGTGTTGTATTTTCATGGTTCAGAGACTAATATGTGATTTTAAAGAAAAGTGTGACCTTTTAACGTCACACCTGTTTAATCATCCTGATGTCGACTGTCTTCCTTCCTGATCAATAAAGCTGGTTATTGTCTCTCTGCTCCACTTTCATCAAAACTTTAAACTGGTCCAAATGTTGTTCAGCTCAAAATAACATGAACACACATCCTGCTGTGTTTGTGGTGTTTTTTTCTACCAAACACAAAGACAGCTTTCTCTGAATCCCTCCTGACTGACTGATGCTCCATCAGACGGTGAAAACGTGAAGTTAAACCTCCTTTTTGCACCGTTCTCATGAAGGAAGCGACACCAGCTGGTGTTAAGCTAGTTTGAGTTTCAGGTTTAGTCACAGTAAAGGATCAGACCTGTAACAGATTTTCTTTAACGGCACTTTTCTGTGGATTTTCTCACTTTACGTTCTCCTGCTGCTGCACGCCTTAAAGAGTCAGAGCAGTTTGACAGTTTGATGAAACAGAAACGTGAACAGACATTTAGAAGATGAAAATTTTGAATGTGACATGTTTATCTGCTCATGTTGTGTTTCTACAGAGGTGAAGAAGAGTTTCTGTGGTTTCCTCTCATTGTTGAATCTTTGTTTAACGCTGCAGAGCTCATTTTTGATTTGCATGAGGAAACCTGAGCTCCAACTTCTTCCTGCTTATTATCCTGCTGTGCTGCATCGCGTCGCCCTCGCTGTGACCTGCAGAGCTGAATGGCAGCGCGCCGCCCACAGACAAGCTGCTCTGTTCGTCCACTACCAGTCAAGTTTCCTCTGCAGGTGCAGCCTCTCGGCGAGATCTGATTCTCACTGTGTGTTTTTTTCAACCTGAACTCCATCTGAGTACCTGTGACTCAGATTAGAGCAGCTTTTAAAAAGACTTACACTCTGTACGGATTTATTAAAAGTGTCCAAACTCACATGTTGTCTGGGAAATGTTTTTTTTACATCCACTATGTAAACTGGTAAAGTCTTTAAAACACTAAACTTTATTCAGGTCAGATCAGTGTATTTATTCTCAAAACGTAAGCGATCAATCTCTTCCAATCACGTCACAATCATTTCATGAGAAGACGTAAAAATACTTTAGTCCAACTGTGTTTTAGTGTTTTATGATTGGAATCACAGTTTTGACAAAGACCAGCTGAATTAAATGAACAAATCAAGACAGTAAAATCTGACTCATTTAAACTTTCCCCACAAAATTCATCCGCAGGTCTTTAAAGGGCTCCTTCAT